>PVLC010028174.1:0-21231 GCA_004027655.1 Graphiurus murinus
GAGGGGTTATTGGAAGTCTGTAGGAAAAGCACTATTTGGAAAGACGACCTCAGCACTGTGTTTGTTATCGTGTGTGTAAAACCTTTGATCCCAGAAAAGAGAGAGAGATAATAAAAGAGGTTCGAACCAGTAGCTTTTAGCCGGCGTCTTTTATTGGGGCCTCATGGCTGAAGGTTCAGCCTGGGGCGCCCGATAGTTAAGTAGTAGAGTTGGATTGGAATCCAGGTTGGACATTTTGCCAAGAACATGTTCCTGCCATACTATTACTAGGCCTTTTCAGTCCACACTGACCTCTCTTTTCCAGGGGCTCTCAGATAGACTCTATTCTATTAATAACAACAAATAACTCAACCTTTTCTTTTTCTTAGCTATTTCTTTTCTCTTTGGTTTGACTTGAACACAAACATCTACTGAGGCCTAAGACATAACTTTCTTCCATTCTTTCATTTTTTGTATTTGGTACTGGGAATTGAACACAGGGGTTTTTTACACATGTACTAGACCACCCCCCACAGCCCTTTTTCATTTATATTTTGAAACAGGCACTTGTTAAGTTGCTGACAGACTCTCTATGTTTCTGAGACCAGCCTCAAACCTGTGATCTTTCAGACTCAATCTTCTAAATGCTAGGATTACAGGCCTGTGCCACCGCAGCCTGCTTCTAAGCCTTATCTTCAACCTAACCTTAGATCTCTTCTCTCTGAAGAGTCCAATATCATCAAAAAGATTATCTAGGTATGTTGATGAAGGGCACCCAAATCCACTAAACCAGAACCATCTCTTCTTACACTTTTTCTTGTATACTCCACCATGGAGAGAATTTTCCTGCATAAAACTAATACAATTGAGCAGAGATAGCATAGCTTGACCCAAAGACGAGAAGAGTTTCCCATGGTTTATTTTCAGTTATGCCAATCTCCTGGGTGGAATTCCAAGAACTCACTTCATGCCCCAGTGCTTGGGCTTCCCAGGCATGCCATATAATCGATAGCAGCCTGCTTCTGTACAGATAGATATCCTGCAAAGAAATTTCATATGAGAGATGGCTGAACATTGTACTCATTGTTGCATTGTTTACAAATGTAGTGACCTTCAAAAATAGCTTTGGGAAAGTAACAAGGAAATAATAGAGCTAGTTGGTGTAGTTCTTTCTCTTCTCCTTTATTAGATTCAACTCTGGTTTGCTAGGCAATGTTGTGCAATTCCTCAGAAATGTGCTATGTACACCTTTGTGCTTTCCTAAGGCAAACAGGCAGGTCAACAACCCCCAGTGTTGTAATGTTCCAGCCTGAAATCTGATTGGATAACAAGTAGAGTCATTGTCCTTTTGGAAGGCAGCAAATAGTATATTGCAGCAGGGCCCCAAGCATTGAGGCCCCAAAGGTTGAGGCAGAGAGAGAAGAGGACAGAGGAGACAAGAGGCTGGAGACCTAAAATCAGCATCTGAGTTGGCTCCTCATTCCTGGTGAAACCATCCCTCAGACTCTAGAGGGAGGCTGTTGAATCATGAAGCTAATTACCATCCTTTTCTTCTGCTCCAGATTGCTACCAAGTTTAACACAGGAATCTGTCACCCAGGAAATTGACTGCAATGATGAGGATGTCGCTAAGGCTGTGGATGCTGCTCTGAAGAATTATAACCACAGGAATGAAAGTGGCCACCAGTTTGTATTGTACCGTGTCTCCAACGTCAATAAGACGGTGAGTGAGCTGTGTTCTATCTTAAAGTCACTTGGCATTTGTGTTACTACTTGGAATCCACCCCCCCCCATGCATGCATACACCACCACCACACCCACCACCATCACCACAAACAACAGTAACTACCAGAGAACTGATCATCAAAGATAGGAGGTTACAGCTGTTGAAAAAAGCCAACACCACTGTCTGTCCTGAAGGTAGAGGCCAGGGTATGACTAGTCCTTGGACAACCAAGATTGGCTTCCTGGGTGATCAGAGATAGCAGTAGCCTAGAATGAAATGAACAGAGGCAGGAGAAGAAGGTTGAAACTAAGCAGAGAGGAGAAGCCAGGTACTCAGTCAGCCTGAAGCAAGAGGATTCACTGGGTCTCTGGCCCTAGGCTGAAACTACAGAGACCTCTAAAACTTACGTGTTCTTTATGGAGTATGTCTAAGAGGAATCAGAAATAGATTAGCATTAGCAAAATATCTACCATGAATCCTGCATAGTTAAATGCATGAAGGTTCATAGCAATGTTGTGGAGTGTTTTTAAAATACTTCTATCTCAGCCTCTCCTGCTGTCAAGGTGGCCCGCATTCTCCCTTGAACGTGTATCCTCAGTTTTCCTTAATAAACCTCTGTCTTTGTCTCTGACCCGTGGGTGCTAAAATTAAAAAAAAAAAAACATACTTAAATAAAATACTTTTATCTCTGCATTGATGCACTCAGGTAGGAGGTACATATTGTCTGAATGCATAGTTCAAAGAAATTGAACTTTTTCAAGAATTTGTTTAAATTTCACTACGAAAGATTTATTTCTTTGGATTAGTTAAGCAACTGATTACTTTAGCAGAAAAAAAAATCCAACCATGTCACATCATGAGGATAAAGCTGAAAGTCCCAGTGGATATAATTTTTGTTTGTTTTTCCAGAAAGTAAAATTGAGTCATTTGGCTTCACAGTCCAGTGTAATCAAATAAAGAAGTCCACCTCCTGGTCCTCTTAAGTATCTGTTTACTGGTGGTGACACAAGAGGCAAATGTGGGTTTTGTTCTAAAATGTCCACATAGTCCTGTTTCATCTTTACTTTTCCCACATGGGTACAGCCACCACTACCTGCTGCTTCTTACAACTGCATCATTAGCAAGGTGGAAGGAGGCTTGGAGATCACGCCCATTGAGACTCTGTCTTCTCCCAGATACGAATACTGTGATCAGGCCGACTCTGGGAGAACACAGCCCTGGGCTCCAGGGGACCAAGGATGTGGGGCAGGCTCTGCCTTCCTGAGGTTGTGAGGCTGCCTGAGACAGGGTCTGACCCCTCAAGAGTTCCCTGTTCTCAACTACAAAGTGAGTGACTGGACAGTATACCCTCCCAAGTCCCTCACTATTCTCACATGCCAGGATTCTACATTTGAAAACACGTCTGAGCACCTTTGTACTCTAAAATTTACTGTATGGCATCTTAGAAAAATTAGGTCACCAAAAAAGAGAACAAAGTACTGACATAATCCACAACATCCCATGTCTTTCAAGGCTAAGCTTTGAAAACATGCAAAGTGCTTTTGAAGTGTGTGTGGCTTCTTTAAGCCATATACAAGGACCACATGTGTGATTCCATTGCTACGAAATGTCTAGACTAGGAAGATACACAGAGTCAGAAAGTAGGTTATTGATTTCCAGGGGGCTGGAGGCAAAGATGAGTAGGAAGAATTGCTAATAACTCCTAATACACAAAGGATTTCTTTTTTTTTTTTTTTTTTGTGTGTGTGTGTGTGTGTGTGTGTGTGTGTGTGTGTGTGTGTGTTACTGGGGATTCAACCCAGTGGCATTCTAACTCCAAACTACACCCCTACCCCCATATTTTATTTTTTTGTTTTGAAACAGGGTCTTGATAATTGCTCAGAGTCTTGCTACTTTAATGAGGCTATCCTCAAATCTGCAAGCCTCCTGTCTCAGCCTCCGAAGTACTGGTATTATAGGTACACATCACCATGTCCAGCAGGGCTTCTTTTGGGGATCATAAAATTCTCTAAAATGGATTGTAGCAATAGATGTAACTATACTGAAAAGTATTGAGTTGTATACTTATATTGGGTGAATTGTATGGCATGTGAATTTTATCTCAATACAGCAGCTTTAAAAAGTGGGGAAGAAAGCCAGGTGTGTGCGCACACTTGTAATCCCAGCATTCGGGAGGCTGAGACCAGAGGATCCCGGTTCGAGGCCAGCCTCAGCTACCTAGTGAGGCACTCCACAACTTAGTGAGACCAGGTTTCAAAATAAAGAATACAAAACAGGGCTGGGGGTATAGCTCGGAAGTAGAACGCCCCTGAGTTCATTCCCTAGTACCACAAAAAAAAAAAAAAAAAAAAAAAAAAAAAAAAAAGTGGGGAAGAATCCAGACATGTTGCATACCTATGTCTCAGTACTTGGGAGGCTAAGATAGGAAGATTGGAGATTAGAGGGCAATTTCAGCAACTTAGTGAGACCCTCAGCAACTAAGTGATACCCTGCTTCAAAATTTAAAAAAACAAACAAACAAAAAAAACATAAAAAAGGCTAGGGTGTAGCTCAGAGGTAGAATGCCCCTGAGTTCAATCCCCAGTACCAAAAAAAAGAAAGTTGGAAGGGAAGGAGATAGGAAAATTAGAAAACAGAACATCAAGTAAATTACTAAAAATCACTCATAATTAATCCCACCATATTAAAATAACTGTTAACATTTTTTAAACAAAGATCTCTTCTTTTTGTACAAGTAATAGATGTTCATTAGGAAAAATAGACAATTTAGAAGTGTTTTTTAAAGAAAGCAGATAATTATTATCACACCACTGAGATACATTGTAACAAATTGCAGAATATCTCCTCAGACTTTTTAAGTCTCAGAGGTATATGTGCATATAAATCAGTTTTTAGGAAATATAGGCTAATAATATGGCTACTGCTTTGAAATCTTTAAAAATTATATTTGTAGCTCTATTATAAATAATCTTCCAAGGAAATGTTTATTAAAACATTAATATTTAGACTTTTTTTTTAATCTGGGGAATTCTACTCCTGAGGGTCATTCTACCACCAAGCTACATCCCCAGCCCACTTCATTTTGTATTTTGAAACAGGATCTTACCAAAATGCTGAGCCTGGCTTTGAATCTGTGCCCCTCCTATCTTACCCTCTCAGGTACTGGAATTACATACAGGCATACACCATCACACCCAGCAATATTTAGATTTTCAGTGAATGTTTGGCTCTCATTGAATCAAACCAAATCAAGATTACATTTAAACACCACCAGAACCCACTCAGTGTATTAGTTGTTGGGTCCACTGAATGAACTCTAAATATCTTTGCTTGCTTTTTTCAGGTTGGCCCTGAGACATTTTATTCCTTCAAGTATCAAATCAAGGAGGGTGACTGTCCTGTTCAAAGTGGCAAAGACTGGCAGGACTGTGACTACAAGGGAACTGAGGAAGCTGTGAGTATGTTGGTGATTCTCCAGCCCCCAGCCTCCTCCATTCAGCCTCTGGGGGTTTCAAATTTAAGTTACATTAATTCTAAAACTGATGCATAAAACAAAATGTGTCCTTAATTATGCATATCATGTGATGTTTTAATACATGTACACATTGTATAATGTGTAAGTCAGGTTAAACATACCTATCTCCTCAAATATTTGTCATTTCTTTATGATGACAACATTCAAAATACTCTCTTCTAGCTTTTTGAAATACATAGTACACAGTTATCTATTGTCACCCTACTGTGCAATAGCAAGCCAGAACTTACTGCTCTTGTCTAACTGTGACTTGGTACCCATGAACAACCATTCCTGGTCCCTCCCCCTCCTCTCCCCAGACTCTGGGAACAAGGAATCTACCCGTTCTTTGAGGTCAACTCTTAGATTCCACGTGAGTGAGCTCAAGTAGAACTTACCTTTGTGTGCCTGGCTTATTTTGCTTGACATAATGATCTCCAGTTCCATTCTTGTCACAAATGATGATCCCATTCTGGTTTGTTTTGTTTTATGGCTAAACAACATTCCATTCTGCATATGTACCAAATTTTATTTTTCCATTCGTTGGTTATGGTTTTTTTTTTTCTTTTTACATGTGCAGAGATGAATAATATTGTTGATCCTGTTGATGAGAGAGGCAGGTAACTTCACTGTGTTGAAAAGTCAGAGGCATACTGTATTCTTGCACAGATAGACAAATGATAAGCCAGCAGTTAAACAAGGAGAAGGCCCTCCCATGAGAAGAGGTCCTAGTAACCAACCAGGACATGTGTGAGAAACTCAAGAGACACGAAAGATCAACATTTGGGCTGAGCTCAAGGTCTGATGAAATGAGGATGTAGCTGCTTCAACTATGCAGCCTTGAGTGTAAATATTGACTTTGTCTCCAGCCAGTGGGTCTCTCTGACCTTGTACTCTCCCTAATAAAAGGGAGAGAAATGGACCTCATTAAGCTGTTGGAGGATACAATGAGATAAATGATGCAAAGAACCTTGTTAACAATGGCTGCTTTAACCAAACATTTAACTTATGCCTGCACACCAGAGGTGGTTAAAGAAGGTTGCAGTTAGCACCTGCTGAGAAGCGAGCTTCTCTATTTACAGTTCGTGGATTCCCTTCTTTTAAGTCAGAATATCAATATACTGTGTGCATTTTGAACAAGACAGTCACCTGCAGTTATGAACAGGCACTGGACTCCCAAGTCAGATGACCAGGATGGTGGTGCTGGTTCTGCTCCTCAGTGAGCTCATCTGGCAGGTGGTGGTGATGAGCTGCTCTGCCCAGCACTGCCTGCACCTCAGGGATGTGGGGGTGAAGAGAGATTTGTATCACCCAATAGAATAGTTTCTAGCTGAGTGAAGATGACAAGACAGAACAAAACAAAATTAAGCACCTTTGGTGTATTTGCACACTTTCTCTTCATGAAACCCTCTGAGATGCATGTAGCACCTGTCCTACAAAATGGGTAAATTGAGATTCCAAAAGGCAAAAGGACTGGATGGAGAGAACAGCTAGCAAATGGCAGAGCTGGAACTGGACGACACTGATGCTGAGGTCGTTGCTCTCTCCAACAGGTGAAAATGAAGTTTATGTGAATAGAAATAATCCATGCAAACTGAGAGGAGGACCAAGTGAGAGTTTATCAGGCTAGTTTTGAGTGCTATGTACATGTTGGTGCAAAAAAAAAGTATCTCTGGAGTTCTAAGCATGTAAGCCTGAAAGCCTCACCATTTATACAGTGTCTCCTCTAATATATGGTAGATATCAGTGGCCTGTAAAAAGAATCATTAGGCTATGAAAATACTCATGCTTGGGTCTCAAAACTCTGTTAAAAAGAACCTTCTCAAGTTTCTTCTTCTTCTTCTTCTTCTTCTTCTTCTTCTTCTTCTTCTTCTTCTTCTTCAAAACAACCACGTTTAGCAATGGTACTAGGTAGACTTCTCCATTGGAAAGATGAAGGTGATGGTTTTTATCTTTTCTTTCAGGCCACAGGAGAATGTACAGCAACTGTGGGGAAGAAGGGGAGCACGAGCTTCTCTGTGACTTCCCAGATTTGCCAGATTACCCCAGGTAGCCCAGGTAAAAACAAACCTGTCCTTGGGATCTTTTTTACCTATCTAAGAGCGAAGAGCATGTTTGTCAGATCAAATCAATTTGAAATATATTAAATCCTGACATAGGTTTGATATATGTAATGTTTCAATTTTATGAAACAATAAATTCATGTATTACCTCTATAATTAAAAATGCTTTAAAATACACATAAGGGCTACAGCTCTTGCCTAACATGGAGGAGGACCTGAGTTCAATTTCTAGCATCACAAATAAAATAAGATAAATTTGAAATAATTGTGCATGATATTGTATATACAAGATATTTTCTTATATATACGATGTTTCTGAGTGAATGGTAGGATTTGTTTTCCCTTTCACTAATAACCAGTCTTGTGTTCTTATTTTTTCTAAGGCATATGGGGTTTACTAGAAAGTTTATCAGATCCTTATAAATGATCTTCTTGGTTTAGGAGAATGTATCAAATGCTGACTTTGCTTGTTAATGCTGCCTTTTGCCTGTTCTTCATTAAGCCAAGGAAGCTATGCAGAGAAGACATTACCCCTGCCTTGGCTGTATGGAGCCCCTATCAAGCAATAGCCCCGACCTGGAGCCAGTCTTGACTCACACCATTCAACATCTTAACAACAAAATGGATCATTCCCACCTCTTTGCTCTTGGAGAAGTGAAAAGAGCCCAAAGCCAGGTTTGTTTTTGAATTTTTTACGTCCCATGATGCTGTTAAAAATCTCTAGGATCTTAAGCCGGGCATGGTGGCGCATGCTTGTAATCCCAGCATTCAGGAGGCTGAGACCGGAGGATCCAGGTTCGCGGCCAGCCTCAGCTACCTAGTGAGGCACTTCACAACTTAGTGAGACTCGGTTTCAAAATAAAGAATGATAAATAGGGCTGGGGATATAGCTCAGAGGTAGAACACCCCTGAGTTCAATCCCAGTACCGCAAAAAAAAAAAAAAAAAAAAAAAAAAAAAAAAAAAAAAAAAAAAAAAAAAAAAAAAAAAAAAAAAAAAAAAAAAAATCTCTAGGATCTTGATGTTTAGGATTTCACAACCAAAAATGAGCCATTGGTGTACAGAAATGTCTGGTTCCAAGGCTGCGTTTTCATGTGAACAGCATTCAAATGAAAGGTTTCCTCTTGGTATGAGTGGAATAGTACAATTCATAAAGGAAAAAAGGTGGCTAATCACATCTCCTTCCTGTGAAAAAAATGATCAAGCAGTCATTGTTACATATTCTTCCCAGAGATGGTGAAATGGAAAAGTCTTTCTGGCCTTTGGAGTTTTAAGAAATCTATATCGGCAGCCTCAGCTACCTAGTGAGGCACTCCGAAACTTACTGAGTTCCTGTTTCAAAATAAAGAATGAAAAACAGGGCTGGTGGTATAGCTCGAAGGTAGAAAGCCCCTGAGTTCAATCCCCAGTACCGCAAAAAAAAAAAGAAATCTATATCAGCATTTTGCTTTCATGAGTTAAGCATGCCCTCAATATATTAAACTGCATCTTAAAATGTTGTTATAACTTTCTGTGTACTCCCTAAATTATGGCTTCTGTATCACCAGGATGAAAAATTAAATGCCCTGGTCCTTTCATTGACTCAATTCACCAAGGCCTGTCTAACAGTTGAATGGGGCCCTTGTATTTCAGCCTCTCACAAGTG
The DNA here is from genome assembly GCA_004027655.1 of Graphiurus murinus. Taxonomy (NCBI): domain Eukaryota; kingdom Metazoa; phylum Chordata; class Mammalia; order Rodentia; family Gliridae; genus Graphiurus; species Graphiurus murinus. The sequence goes on from PVLC010028174.1 coordinate 8,926, forward strand.
ATTCACTTTAGTAATATTCTCTGCATTTAGTAGACCTATGGCTTGCTTGGAAGCAAGATGCACATTTTCCTCAATTCTGTGCATATATAGCTATCAGAGTGGGCCCAGTCCAGAATAAAGCAGGAGAAACGCCTTTACCTGGTGTTCTGAGAACCGGTAAAGGCCCCTCCAGCTCCAAAATTTTCTCATCTGAAAGAGTACTATTATCTCACAAAATTCAATAAAAGATTTCCTCTCTGCATACTATCAGAGGAAATACCACTAGGCTTTATTGAAAGAAATATAGTAACTCCATCTATTATTGCTTTTTTATTTGCCGATCAATAGGTGTGTGTGTGTGTGTGTGTGTGTGTGTGTGTGTGTGTGTGTGTGTGTGTTGTAATAATCTCAAGATGCTCAACATTTATTCATTAACAACTTTTGTTAGGTAATAATAGTTTGTATTTCTTGAGCACTTATTATCTACCATGCAATGTTTTGAATTCTTCATAACTTTCTTTTATCTCACTGTGAGTAATGTTTATACTCTCCTTTAAATACTCAATCCAAACCTGTTGCAGGTGGTGGCTGGAACAAATTATGAAGTTACCTACTCCATTGTCCAAACTAATTGTTCCAAGGAGAAATTTCTGTCCTTAACTCCAGACTGCAAGTCCCTTCTGAATGGGGTGAGTCGGCAAAAGTTTAATTGTAAAGTTCTTAGCACCTTGCTTACACAATTTCCAGGCATAAGAACTATAGAACATTGTGGGAAGACTGTCACTAAAGCATAGATGACATTCGGCAGATCATATTCACAGTCACTTGGGATCCCTGATCTCATGTCCCTGGAAAGCTTGTTTACCTGGCCAAAAAATCTGCACATCAAGCAATAATTATTTGCAAACTATAACCTGGGGATAGAAATGATGAACTTGTCAGGTTTGTCCTTCCTTCCTCCCTCCTGGGTAGAGCTAGAGAAAACCACAAGGACACTGAGCTGCAGAACACTGTGAGGTATTCAATGTCCTCCATGTGCTCAATGCCCTTGTGGTACTCTCCGGCTCTCCCCAGGATAGTCCTCCCTTCAGACTTCCTCACCTCCCCTCTTCTACCTTTGATAAACACATTATGAGTCTCTATCCCTTTGTGGCCCGTCATAGGATGCTATCTCGTCATCTCAGCCACAATTATGCTAGAATGGTGTCTCTCACGGTGACACTGGCTAACTAAGCATCCCTTCTCAGGGGATTGCTGCAAGTCCTCTAATGTAGCATTCTGTTTCAGAAGTTCTATCATTTGGTGAAAAAAATGGAAAATCCAGCCCACAAGATGTTAATTTAGGTGTTATTTTAATAGGAAACATTGGAAATAAATCCCATATGCAGCATTAGAAAATGGCTAGGTAAATTACTGTATAGCAATGTAGTAGAATACTAGTTATAGTGCTTTTAGTGACTTAGTAGAATGGTTGAAAAAAGAATCAGTATACAAATTATACACAGAGATTCATCCAAATATATAAAGTGTAAATATAAACAGTGATAAAAAATAAATATGTCAAAGTGTAAAATATAATTGACTTTGGAATTGTGCATTCCTGCTTTTTCTGATTCTTTATGATTTTTGGAATTCCTCAATATTTCTATAAATTTCTAGTTGAGCATGTACTCATTGTACAATGGAGAAAGAAGTAAAATCAACACAGTCGAGACAGTGAAATGACAATCCACAGAATGAGAGAAATGATTTGCAAATCCTCCATTTAATAAGAGTTCAATGCACAGAATATATACAGAACCCCCACAACTCAACAACAAAAAGAAAAACCAATTTAAAAGTGGACAAAGGACCTGAACAGATGCTTGTTCAAAGAAGATAGACAACCAATAAGCCCATGAATAGACATCATTAGCCCTCAATGAAATGCAAATAAAAACCATAGAAAGATGCCCTTTCAAGCCTAGGGGATGGCTATAATCAAAGAAAGTCAAATAAGCAGTGTTGGAGAAGATGTAGAGAAATTGGAACGTTTGTACATTGCTGGTAGAAATATAAAGCAGCGCAGCCACGCTAGAAGCAGTTTGGCAATGCCTCAAAAAGTTAAACATAAAATGTCATCTTTAAAAAATGACATTTATCATATATGTGTTCCTTTATTGGAAATATGCATATTATACAAAAAACTCGGGAAACCATAGGAAAAATAAGGTTTAACCACAAAGCCCAAGACCTCAACACATCTTAGTATATTGTTCTCTTGTCTCTTTTGAGAATATGGGAGAGTTATAGACAATTATCAGTGACTCTTTTTCAATATTTATGAGTATGTATTTTCCATGGTATTTTTCATATAAAAATATGGCCATGTCATTAAAATCTTGGTACGTGCTATTTGTTTAGGTTTTGGTACCCAAATTATAGTTTCTTTTACTATTTTTTGAGTTTTTGTTACTTTGAATCTTATGTTTTAATGTGAATAACATTCAGCTCCTTTTTGTATATATTTGCCTCGTAGCTTTGCCTATCCTTTTTTTAGCTTTATCTTTTTTATTAAAAGATATGATCCTTAAAGCTATACTATGTCAGTGTTATTCTCTATTTTAACTCCTTTCCCTCTACTCTGATTTATAAAATAGATATTTCTTTTTAATATTACTAGTTATTTAAGGATTCTTAAATGTGTTTACATTTTGCTTTTTAAAAACCAGGATACGGGTGAATGTACAGATCACGTATCAGTGGATCTTCAGCAAAAAATTGTTGCCTTCTCACAAGACTGCAACATTTATCTAGGTGAGAGATAACACACATGGATATCCCAGGAGAGAAATAGTGGTCCTAGACAATGGACTAAGTCTTTTCATATAAACCTTGCTTTTGTTCCCATGGGATAGTTCCAAGTTATGCAACCTGTGGCCTTTCTGAGAACTCTGCGCTGCTTCCTTGGCTAGTTGTGCTGCACCTGCTGCAGCTGAGACTGCCCTGCAGGAGGCCAGAAAGACTGGTAACAAAAGTCTGTGTTGTGTGGGCAAAGTTGGCCTGCAGGTACCGTGCCAGCTGGTTTTGCTGATGCACAAGTTGTTCTTAGATTTGGTCATGTAAGTTCACGATTACCAAATCTCACTGTAATTACTCAGAATAAATCCTCCCAGGTTGAAGGTTTTCTTTTGCATATTTTAATGGGATAAAAGGGAGACTTGTGAGTTTATGGTCAAGTCAATACTTCTTATAAAAATAGTTGGCTTTTCTCATACTTAGAAAAGAGTTGTGTCCATTCTGCGATGAGAAGCATAACTGAAGCTGCCTGTTCTTGAAAGTTTTGCCATGGGAGAGTTAGTCCTTGAAATTAAGCATTGCTTTTTATAGTCACCATCAAAACTTCAGGGAAAGTACAGCACATTGATTGAGTCACTACCATCCACTGGCTGAGTCTGTCTCCCTGAACACGGGGCTCTGAGGAGGGGAAAGAAGAAAGGCAGGAAGTGCAGGTGGCACAGACTAGCTTCCTCACTCTACTGGGCCTGGGCTGCCATGCAGCCCTCTATAACTATGAATGCTGGCGCCTGTGACTGCTGTGTGGAGAGGTGCTAGGCTGCACTTTCAGTACACACACTGCTTACCACGACCTGATTCTTTCAGGGGAGGACCCTGTACAACCACCACCAAAGAATTGTCCTGGCTGCCCCAGAGAGATACCTGTCAACAGCCCAGACCTGAAGGAGGCGCTTACTCATTCCATTACAAAGCTTAATGCACAGAATAATGGAGCTTTCCATTTCAAGATTGACACTGTGAAAAGAGCTACATCACAGGTCTGTAAATTATGCTACAAAAATGGGTATGTTTATAGTCTATGTGCCAACTGCTTGCTAATTTTGCCATTGATCTTGGCCTTGGTTTGAGAAACAGTATGCTTGTTAATGAGATTTGATAGATGTAAATTTTGAGTCTCAACTTTGCTGCATACTTATTTTCTATGTGTAAATGACTAGGGTGAAGATCAAAGGAGATAATGTATGTCAAATCACTTTTCAAACTTGAAAATACTATAGAAATACTAACAACTATTTTGTACTTAACAAATTCAAGGCCAGGAAAAAGCAAGACTGTTATTCTATGTCTTTGGGGACTTCTGTCTCATTACAAGAATGCTTAGTGCCTTGGGCTCTGCCACATCAGTTGGTCTCATTGACTGGATTCTCCACCTCTCTTATGTCCATGTTGGTTCTCCTACTGTCCCCTTTGCCTGGAGTGCCCCTTCCTCTGACAAGTGTCCATTTGAGGATTCATCTCACCTTTACTGTCCTGTCAATACAGGAGAAAGCATGTCCTTACCAAGAGTCAGGATACCTGTTCCACAGGGCACCTGCCACTAGCATCCTGGTGACCTCACATCATTCAAACTTAGCTTTTGTGACTCATCTATAAAATGGGTGGGGGCTGGATTAGAAGAGTTCAAATCCCAATCAATTACAACAGTCTATGACTGTCATGTTCATGGACAGGTTCCTATTATAGAGACTCAAAACTGGTTTCTATAGCTACAAGTTAAAGAAAAGTGATAAAAATAAAATAAAATTGTTATATCCAGGTGTCGTGGCACACACCTGTAATCCCAGTACTTGTGAGTATGAGACAGAAATATCCCAGGTTTGTGGTCAGTATCAGCAACTTAAAGAGAACCTGTTTCAAAATAAAATAGGGTCAGGCATACTAGTGAACATTTATAATCCAAGTATTTGGGAGACTGAGGCAGAGGATTGCAGGTTTGCGGCCAGCCTCAACAACTTAGTGAAGCTCTCAGCAACTTAGTGTGACCCCTTTTCAAAATTAAAAATAAAAGGGGGCTTAGGTATAACTCAGAATGCCCCTGAGTTCAATCCCCAGCACCAAAAAAATAATAATTGTCACTACAAGCAAACATGATCTTTTTAAAGTGATGGGGAAATTCTCACTTAAAAATTCATACTTTTGGCTCAGCGACTGGATTTATTGGCTCAGTGATTGTAATAATAGCAATGTAAAATAGAAGTCTTTATATACAATGATATGATACCACTGCAGTTTAATTATAACAGGAAAAAAATTAGGCATGATGATGCACACTTGTAATCCCAGCTACTCTGAAGGCTGAAGCCAGAAGCCAGAGGTCTGCATATTGGAGGCCAACTTGGGCAACCCTGCCTCAAACAAAAAATACACAGGCTGGGGATATAGCTCAGTGGTAGAGTTCTCAGGGCTCAATACCCAAAGTGCAAAAAAGAAAAGAGCAAAGAAAAAGGTGAACTGTCAACATGACTTCTCTGCTGTGCTGTTTGTTTTACCCTGCCCCACACTCCTGCTGACTCTGACATGGATTTTCCTCCCTGCCTCTAACAGATGAATCAATGTCAAAACTCTGTGTATGCATTTTTGGAGATTTTTCCTTTGATAAAGTCCTAGGAATGTCCAGGGATATGTCTATATCTGAGACTATGCAAATTGCCCAATTACCAAACTATTTGCAGTTATGACAATTTACATTCACACCATCTGGGTATAAGTAACTGCTCAAGGATCCTGACTGGACTTCTGTTCCCACCAGTGGTCATTGTGGCTGAGTGTTTCCCACACCTGACCAACACCAGCTGCCATCCTTGCCAACAGGGAAGATCCAAACTGAAGCAGCACTGCTTTGCAAAAGTGCATAGCTTAGGTCATTAATAAAAGGAACTGTTTCAGGCTTGATATGCACTTTAACTTCTTGCCTGAAATACCTGCTCAGGTCCTTTGTCCATTTTTTTATGGTGACTTTATATGTATAAGAATATTGATTCCACATCATTATCTTCCAAGTCCGCACTTTTGCTTTGCTTCTTCTCATCTTTGAGAATCTATTTTCATTCTTGTATAGACAAATTTAAACGTTTCCCCCTTATTTCAAGTTCCTTCTTCTATGTTTCATTTAAGAAAAGTCTTCCACATATAAGAAAGTATAAATATGTTTATATTGCTCTAGTCATTTTCTTTCATTTTTCAAATGCATCTAGAATTTTATGTTGCTATTTGGTATTCTTTACTTAAAACAAAAATCTTGGGCAGTATGGGATTAAGCTAAGAAGAATGACACCTGATAATAATGGCAATATGGATGTGATCTTGAGATCCCAGAATGGAAGTTACTATGAAATCTATTTAATTCCTATGGCCCCGAATGGAGTTCAGCCACTAGCTGTGGTTCTCATAACAAATTGTCAGTTTTCATAGGTGACATTACATTGATCAATGTTAATGTCAAACTTTAAAAAGATCAAATTAAATTATACACTGAAATGATCAGGAGAATGCATGAACACCAAAGTATAGACTCCCAAACCCTCTTGGAATCCTCCTCCCCAACTTACACATACACTTAGATTTTTTTAAGTTAATTAATAAATTAATTTAAAAAAAACTTAGCCATATTTGTCCAGCAAAACAATGCCAGAAAAGAGAGGAGTTGAGGTCTTCCTATGACCCTCCTCCCACCATCCGTTTCTCATGCTATTAACAAGCATGAAGAGACAGAGAAGGCTTACAGTTAGCTTTTACAAAAATGGATTGCACTATCATCCTGTAACTTTCTTTTTTTCAACAACAGCTGTCCCTCCAGGTCAGTATAGATGTCATGCATTCTTTTTAGTAGTTGCATAATATTATGAACACACACACTTTTAAAGCATTAATTAAATAGTAAATCATTTGTTCAAGAAATTGACATTCAAAATGCTTAATAGAAGACAGCATTGTGCAGTGATTAAAACTTTTTTTAGAGATTGAAAGAGTTACTTAATTTTGATAGTTTTGTTTTGTTTTTAATGTAAGAAGCTGGGCACAGCGACATACATCTGTAATCCCAGATATCTTGGAGGCTGAAGCAATTTGAAGCTAGCCTTGGCAAAGTAATGAGACCTTTCTGAAAATTTAGTGATAAACAATTGCTTACACTTTTTGAGGCCCTAGAATAAATTCCCAGCAACACACACACACACACACACACAAATCAAGAAGCAATATAAAATCCAAATATATTTCCAAATTGCACGGTTTAATATACATAATTTCTGTAGTGGTGGTGACTCAGTATTTCACTGATTCAAGATCTGGCAAGACAACAAAGCACATTTAAAGAAAGTGTTGACATTTTTCTTCCAACTCCTTAGATTCTATTATATCTTGCAAATATATTGGTATATTGTGCAGCTATGGAACAATAAAGTTCAGAATACATTAAAATAAAAACTATAGCCTGCTTTTCCTCCATTCAGAAAAGGAAATGGGAACTACCAACAGACACATGTTTTTAATATACATACAAACTAAAACTTTTGCTATCAAATATTCATATTTTGAGGGGTATAACTTTTCAAATTGGTTAGTATATAATTAACTTTGATTCTCCTTTGAATTTCTTTAGAGTAAAAAAAAATTCTTATACAAATATTTATCATGCACTTATTTCTGCTACTTAATTTTCCAGGTGGTTGGCGGGATTAAATACTATATTGAGTTCACGGCCAGGGAAACCTCATGTTCCAAGGAAAGTAATGAACGATTGACTGAAAGCTGTGAGACCAGACAACCTGGTGTGAGTAGTAACTCAACTTCTACCTTTTCCCTGGAAACCTATTTGATGTCTTATGATTCATTTATTGAATTATCTCATGAATAACACTGGTGTCTCTTCTGGCTTCTGTTTTCATGAATAGCAAAGTCTAAACTGCAATGCTGAAGTTTACATGAGACCTTGGGAGAACAAAGTTCACTCTACTGTCAACTGCCAGAAACCAACAATGGTATGATTCTTTTTCCACTCAGCTTGGAGTCACTCTTGTCCATTCTGAAAAGCCATATTTTGGAGTTGAAATGGAACCATTACTAAAATGAATTGGGGGACTATCCTTTTTCAAGGAAAGAAATCTCATATTCCTGTGCTGATCTCTCTTTTATTCGTGGGTAGGAAGGAGAGCAGCAATCCCCTTGATCACTTGTCACACCTTGTCAGTGTACCTGGAACCTTCCATGGCCAGTGGTGAGCTGCAGTCTCTGCTATGAGGCGCTACCTCTGGCCACTCCCCTTCCAGGTGCCCCTGAGGCAGATCCAGTGCTCTGCTGTGCTCTGCTTACATGCAGGGAGCTCCGTGAGAAATGCAGACTCTCGCCCATTCCACATGTCCTGAATCAGAATCTGTATTTTTACAGAATCCCCCAGAGTTGGCCTGACAATCCCAGGGCACACCTGTAATCCCAGGAATTGGGAGGCCAGAGAAAGAGGATCGCAGGTTCAAGGACAGTCTCAGCAACTTAGCCAGAGACCCTCTGCAATTTAATGAGACCCTGTTTCGAAATAAAAAATTAAATAGGGCTAGTGGAGCCCGGTGTGATAACAGATGCCTATAATCCCAGTACTTGAGAGGCTAAGACAGGATTGCAGGTTCGAGGACATCCTCAGCAATTTAGGGAGACTCTCAGTAACCTAGTGGGAACTTATTTCAAAACAAAAAATAAAAAGGGTTGAGGATGGAGCTTGGAGGTAGAATGCTCCTGGGTCCAATTCCTAGTAACACACACACACACACACACACACACACACACACACAGATACATACAATCTCCAAGTAATTCACACACAGGATTCATGAAAAGCATTAGATAGCATCATCTTTTTCAGTTTTAAAATAATCCCAAGAGGTAAGGAGCATTTTCTCCATTATCAAGGAGGAGGCACGACAAAAGAGAAAGATCCTGAGGTGTCAGAGTGAATAATAACATTATTAAATGTATTAAATGCTTCCTGTGTCACAGATCAGTACAGAAGGCTTCACACACATTTCCCATTAGTGCTCCTCATCACCCCTGAGGAACGTACAGCTTTTGTTGCTGGGTTTTTCTCTTTTTTTTGCGGTACTGGGGATTGAACTCAGGGGCATTCTACCTCCGAGCTATACCCCCAGCCCTATTTTTTTATTCTTTATTTTGAAACAGGGTCTCACTAAGTTGCGGAGTGCCTCACTACGTAGCTGAGGCTGGCCGCAAACCCAGATCCTCCAGTCTCAGCCTCCCAAATACTGGGATTATAAGCGTGCACCACCACACCCGGCTCTTTTATTTTTATTTTATTTATTTTTGCAGTACTGGGGATTGCACTCAGGGGTATTCTACCTGTGAGCTATACCCCCAGCCCTATTTTTATTCTTTATTTTGAAACAGGGTCTCACTAAGTTGCAGGGTGCCTCACTAGGTAGCTGAGGCTGGCCACGAACATGAATCCTCCGGTCTCAGCCTCCGAAATGCTGGGATTACAAGCGTGCGCCACCACGCATTTTTTTTTTTTTCTTTTTCAGAAAAGTGAAGCTAGTGACACTCAGAATTGAATGTTGGTCAAATCAGAATGCATCTTTTTTGTCATAATGCTGATTAGTTAGAAAAGTCTTGCTTGATTCATAAACCCAGATTCTTTCCATACCCAAAACTGTCTTCAACCATTTATTCTTGTAGGTAGTAAAAGTGTACGTAGAATGAGATGATAATGCACCAATAAAAGCACATTAAAAAAAGAAATCAGCCAAATATTCAGTTCTCCATTGCTTTATCTTCATATTCATACTTCGAGAGAAGTTATATTTAACCCCTTTTTCTGACATAGGTTCTTGTCACATATGAGTATGATTTAATCTAATAGAAGATTACAGGAAGGCTGCATTTTAAGCTTGTGAACACATACTAATGTGTTTCAGCCCACCAAAATGACCATGGGTATATGTTCTCTATACATTCAGTTCATAAAGCCTCTTTGGGTCTTTTAGGTTAAAAACATCAAAGGTGGTAATAGAAATGGTATCAATTAATAAGTATTGTGCCATAGATTTACATAATTTCAGACTTAGAAGATGCCCTCAAGATCATGTAGTTGAACCACTCATTTTCTCAGATGAAGAAAAAAATCTCTAGCTTATTTTAGCTATAATTAAAAACAATAATCAATGTCCACTCATCTCAAGATCAATTATTCATTCTCCTTGAAAGATTACTATAGTATTTAAAATTCAGCAAAGACCTGCCCCTTTGTAAACTTAGATCCCACTGTGTGCTCTCAGTCTCTCCTTTCTTCATTGACAGTGTGGTTTCTGTAATAACGTGGTCATCTTAATATTTCCTGTTTAGATGATGTTGCTGAGAAGGCCTCCAGGTTTTTCACCTTTCCGATCATTAAGATTTGTGCAAACAAGAGAAGGAATAACTGTAAGTCCACCCTAAACTTCAATAGCACCTGTGCAAAATGAAGAGCAGGACCCAGAAAGAGAACGCGGACACACTCATGTGCATAGCAGGGGCCATGAAAAGCAAATGGAACATGAATTTTAACATAAACATGGTCATGAACATAAACAGATACAGGGATGTGGGCACCAAAGGGGACGTGGGCATGTCCACGGCTATCAAAAGCAACAGGTCCTTGGTCATGGTCACCAACAGCAACATGGTGTTGGTTTGGATATCAACATGAACTAAACTGTGCTGTTGGACATCAAAAGGGAAAACCATTGACATTTGCAAGAGAGAATACTATGATTGTCTTTTACCACCTTCTGGTGCAAGGAAGACATACATTTTATAACCAGTGCTTTAGTTTTGCCTAGGGAAACAAGATGTGGCTTTAAACAGCTACGCATGCCTACAAATGCATATTCCACTGCTATTAAAATATTTGAGCTCTGAGTATTTAATTTCAAATATTGTTTGCACTTTTAAAAAAGAACCAATGATATCAGAAAAAAGCCTGACCTTGTCAACTGTTTCTTCTTTTTTTTTATTGATCAATGCCATCATATTAACAGAGTTTTACTGTACTTACAGAGGATCCTAAGGTCCTGCGAGTATAAGGGCCGACCCCCAAAGGCAGCGGCAGAGCCAGCAGCAGAGACTAAGACTTCTTGACCAGTGAACAGAATTATCACGCCTGACGCAATTGCCCCAACAGCCTCTTCCAGCACCCTGAGTGAAGGACAAGAGGAAACATGGGATACAATTTCAATAGAGAAAAATGTCACCTTATCACTCTCTTCCTAGGATAAATAAAGTTCAGACTGATTAATTCACAGTGGTCTCCTTCAGTCACTCCCGTCCTAAAGCAAATTCCAGCTGTTCTCCAGTGCTGCAGTTCTGCCCTAAAGCTCACAACCCCACTCTGGAACATGCTCCCTAACCGAAGTGGGAATCCTTAGATAGGCCTTCCTCCCATGAAGAACCTCATGGGTGCTAAATGAAGGGTAGAGGGTCATTTTTCCTCCAAAATCCAAGGATTCTCTCTGCCATCCCTTTTTTACCCTTCTCCTGCCTCCCAGGCCAAAGATAGGAGTAGTTAGACTGTTTAATATTGGTTTGTATAATCTGGATAATTACAAAACAAAACAAACAAACAACAACAACAAAAAAAAAAAACCACTTCCTGTTAATATATCTACAATCTTCCAACGTGTCATTATCGGAAAACATCTAAATTCCAAAATCCTTAAAGAAAATTTGAAATTACCTACCCAATTCAGGTAAAGGAGAAAATAAAAAACCAATAAAACATGGTAGAGATTTTAAATCTTTTAATGAAACATTGATTGAATACCTCTTATAGCCATTTTTTGCAGGATACAACTTAATCCTGTCAACCCACTCTGAGGCCCTCTGGTCATCTTTCTTATATAATTATGAAACTGAGCTGGTGGCACATGCCTGTAATCCCAGTACTTGGGAGGCTGAGACAGGAGGATAGCAGGTTTGAGGACAGCCTCAGGAAGAAGTGAGACAACCTAGCAAGACCTTGTTTTAAAATAAAATAATAAAGTAGGGTTGGGGGAGTATAGCTTGGAGGTAAATGCCCCCAGGGTTAATCCCCAGTACCACATAGTAATAATAATAATAACAGTAAGAAAAGAAGAAGAAGAAGAATGAAATTGTGGTGCTCAGTGCCTTACCCAGTGTTACACAGTTAATAAGTGACAGGGCTGGCATTCAAACTCAGACCTTTTGAACTTCATTACATCATGTCATCTTGAGGCTCTATAGTCAATGTTATCATTAGAAGAAACACATCAAAATAATTTCTGGCTCTGATCCCAGCATTCGGGAGGCTGAGACCGGAGGATCCGGGTTCGCGGCCAGCCTCAGCTACCTAGTGAGGCACTCTGCAACTTAGTGAGACTCGGTTTCAAATTAAAGAATAAAAAATAGGGCTGGGGGTATAGCTCGGAGATAGAATGCCTCTGAGTTCAATCCCCAGTACCGCAAAAAAAAAAAAAAAAAAAAAAAAAA
>PVLC010028175.1:0-21255 GCA_004027655.1 Graphiurus murinus
CCCTCCCTGGGCGGCCGAGTCCCCGAGTTCTCTAATTGCCTGGCAGCAGGGCCTCAGTCCATGGCCTGTCAGTCCCGCGCTCCTCCGGCTGCCGCTAAATCCGGAAACATCTGGACCCTATCCCGGATCGCCAGGCTTGCCCGGAAGGGGGTCGGTGGAGCACGGGGCTGAGTGTGAGTGGAGGGGAGACGGGGCTGGCCTCTCAGCAGTGGAAGAGAGAATGAACAAAAGAGAGAGAAGAGAAACATAACTGTATGTGAAAAGAAGATTGCAGGAGGGGAAGGTTCCAAGTGTAAGGTCTGCGAACTCCTCAGTGTGTAAGCAGAAAGGACTTTTCTCTCTAGGCAGGAGCAAGCAGGAGTAGAAAGAAGATGGGAGCAGAGAGGAGGATGGCGTGGTCACATCAGATCCTGGACTTGAGGATGTTTTGCCTGATGTCAGCTTGTTAGGATGACAATGAAGGAGGGTTGTGTGCTGGCTCAGGCTGAGGGTGGATCAAAGATCAGAGGCCGGGGAGAAGAGAGAAACTTAAGAAAAACTTGATTAATAAGTTTTTTCTTTGTGCTTATCAATTAATGATCTGTTAGGGCAAATGTGTGAATTTACAATATGTGGGTCTGGCCTTCTCATAAAATAAAAACGAGATATCCTGTAAGTGTAATACGGAATGTGTTTGTATACTGTATTATTATGTTTCTCCATATCACAAAGTATTAGAAGTGAGACTCTTTAGTCACTGCTAATTACCAATTTACTAAGAATTTGAGTGTTTATTTGGGTGTGTACTATAAGAATTTTTTTGTGTGGTACGGGGAATTGAACCCAGGGTTATTCTAACTCCGAGCTACACCCCCAGCCCTATTTTTTTTTTTTTTTTTTTTTTTTTGTTACTGGGGATTGAACTCAGGGGCATTCTACCTCCGAGCTACACCCCCAGCCCTATTTTTTATTCTTTATTTTGAAACCGGGTCTCACTAAGTTGCGGAGTGCCTCACTAGGTAGCTGAGGCTGGCCGCGAACCCAGATCCTCCGGTCTCAGCCTCCCGAATGCTGGGATTACAAGCGTGCGCCACCACGCCCGGCTCCTATTTTTTATTCATAATTTTTTGTTTTGTTTTGTTTTGTTTTTGTTTTTTTGCGTTGCTGGAGTTTGAACTTCTCTACCTCTACCACCGAGCTACACCCCCAGCCCTATTTTATATTCTTTATTTGGAAACAGGGTCTCAGTAAGTTGCACAGGGCTTCACTAAGTAGTGAGGTTGCCTTCGAAACCGGATCCTTCAGTCTCAGCCTCCCAAATGCTGGAATTACAAGCCTACGCCCGGCTAATTTTTTTTTTTTTTTTTTTTTTTTACACAGGGTCTCACAATGTTGTTGAGAGTCTTGCCACATACTGAGAATGGCCTCAAACCTGCAGTCCTCCTGTTTTAGCCTCCCAGTTGCTGAGATCACAGGTGTGTGGCACCACAGCTGGCCTTTTCATTTAATTCATTAATTAGTTTTGTTTGTTTGTTTGTTTCCTTATGGTTCTGCTGTTGATACTGAGGAATTCTACCTCTGAGCTAAACACCCCAGTCATTTTTTTTTTTTTTTTAAGAAAAGGTCTCACTAAGTTTAAGTGAGCCTCACTGAGTTGCTGAGGCTGGCTGTGAATCTGAGATCCTCCTATCTCAGCCTCCCAAGTACTGGGATTACAGGTGTGTGCCACCACTCTTGGCTCTCTTCCGAGTATTTTGTGCTGAGAAAAAAAAAACACCTTTACAAGTGAACACAGCAACTTGCACCATAAGCAGGACATGCAAAAAATTAAGCACCTCTCATGTCTGTTTCACTTGCTGTGACTTGCTAACTTGCCCTCCCGGCTCATGGCCAGTGTGCACTCTGACCTCTGCTTGATGGGCATCTGGGGCCTTGTCTTGTGACCTTTGCTGCTGTTTGTTATTGCCTAATATGTGAATGATGAGTCACACTGCCACCTTATGATAGAGATGAGCATATAGAAGTCAGTATGTACCGGCGATTGAAAAGAGAGCATTCTACTGCTGAGCTATACCACCAGCCCTTTTTGTTTTTTATTTTGAAACAGCATCTCTCTAGTTTGCTGATGTTGGCCTGAAACCTGTGATCCTCCTGACTCAGCTTCCCAAGTATTGGAATTACAGGTGTGTGTCATCACACACAGCTAGGACTTTGTTTGAGAGATGCTAAATTGCACAAAGAAAAGTAGGATGACCCACAAACACCATGGGTGTTGCTGTTCCTCTATGGAATTACCAAATAGTTGGAGCCTCCCATCAGAATGGCTGCAGGAGAAGATGTGGGATGGATGGAGTGAGGGAGTGTGATGAGCAAGACATGGAGGAACATTAGAGAACAGAGCAGCGCGGGAACTTCTTACGAAGTTAGTATAGATCTGCAGTGATGTGAGTGTCACCCTTCATCCTGGAAATATGTGACATGTTACAGGAGTTGGTGGCTTTTGAGGATGTGGCTGTGACCTTCACCCCAGAGGAGTGGGCTTTGCTGGATCCATCCCAAAAGGAGCTCTACCGACATGTGATGCAGGAAACCTTCAGGAATGTGGTCTTCGTAGGTAAGGGTGGCATCATTCCCTTCATTAGTCAATCAGAGTGCACATGGTTCTTGCTCCTCAGTGCTGGTGCAGGATTTGAAATTACTTATATAATGATTTGAACTATTTACATTCATTCAATTCATTCAGCCTATTTTTTTTTTTGGCGGTATTGGGGATTGTACTCAGGGGCATTCTATCTCTGAGCTATACCCCCAGCCCTTTTTTCTTTTTTTTATTCTTTATTTTGCGGAGTGCCTCACTAGGTAGCTGAGGCTGGCCGGGAACTTAGATCCTCCAGTCTCAACCTCCCAAATGCTGGTTTTACAAGCGTGCACCACCATGCACGTTCAGCCTAGAATTTAATAATTTTTGTTTAATGTGGTCTTCGTAGGTAAGGGTGGCATCATTCCCTTCATTAGACAATCAGAGTGCACATGGTTCTTGCTCATCAGTGCTGTTGCATGATATGAAATTATTTATGTAATGATTTGAATTATTTACATTATGCCTTCAGCCTAGAATTTAATAATTTTTGAATAATGTTGTAATAGTTAATGATCATCCTTCTGGGTCTACGTTTTAGGCCAAAAACTGGAAGAACAGAACTTAAGTAGAGAGGACTACAAAAATTCCTGGAGAAATCTAAGGTAATGTCCATTCCCAGAAGAAAGCAATGAGCCAGGTGTGGTGGTGCACATTTGTAATCTCAGTACTTGGGAGGCTGAGGCAGAAAGGTCTCAGGTTCAAGACCAGCCTCAGCAACTTAACAAAACCCTCTAGAACTTAGTGAAATCTGCTTTTAAAACAAAAAATAAGAGCTGGATGTGTTGGCACACACCTGTATTTCTAGTACTTGAGAGGCTGAGTCAGGACAATTGGAGGTTTGAGAACAGCCTCATCAAGCAATGAGACTCTTATCAACCTAGTGAGACCCTGTTTCCAAATAAAAAATAAAATCGGGCTGAGAGTGTGGTTTAAAGGTGGAAAGCCAGCCGGGCATGGCGCACGCTTGTAATGCCAGCATTTGGGAGGCTGAAACCAGAGGATCCGGGTTCGTGGCCAGCCTCAGCTACTTAGTGAGGCACTCTGCAACTTAGTGAGACCCTGTTTCAAAATAAAGAATAAAAAATAGGGCTAGGGGTGTAGCTCAGAGGTAGAATGCCCCTGAGTTCAATCCCCAGTACCAAAAAATAAATAAATAAATAAATAAATAAATAAATAAATAAATAAATAAATAAATAAATGTGGAAAGCCTATGGGTTTATTCCCTAGTACTCCCCCCCCCCCCAAAAAAAAAAAATAGTTCTTGGGATATTTCTTGAAGGTAGAAGGTCCTTGGAGTCAATCACTAGTACCACCAAAAAAAAGAAAAGAAAGAGTAATCAATGAGTCTCAAGAATCCTAGTGAGAATCTGTGTCAAAATAAAAAATACAGTCAGTCTGGGGGTGTAGCTCAGAGGAAGAATGCCCCTGGGTTCCATCTCTAGTTCCGTAAACAAACAAACAAAAAACTAAGAATATGATTCGAATAATCCCAATTTAAAATTAATTTAATCTCAAAGTATATCTAAAAATGCATATTTGTTGAAGTTCTACAATGGGAAAATAAAAAATTAGAAATGTTCCATGGTTGGAATGAAATGGAGCTCTAACAAGACATCAAAAGTCTATTTTTTCTGATTATTCAATATACATATATATTGTTCCATGTAGAATTTTGCTGCCTATACCAGGGTTTGTGCATAAGGTGTAGATGATACAAAGTAAATTTTGTCTGTTGACTGGGATACATCCTCGGAGATATCTCATTATGCAAGTATTTCAAAATCAAAAACAAATTTGTCTTCTTACATTTTTCATATGGAATACTGATGTGTTTTTCATTATGACATAATTATTACAGGTAATAAAATAGTTAAGTGTGAAGGAGTATTATGAAATCTGATATGAGGTAGTTGTGGTGGTGCATGCCTATAATCCCAGCTATGAGGAAGGCTTAGGCAGGAGGAATGTCAGTTTTTGGCCAGCCTAGAAATTTAAGGGAGACCCTGTGTAAAATTAAAAAGAGCCAGGCAAAAGGAGGATGCCTGCAATCTCAGTACTTGTGAGGCTGAGACAGGAGGATCACAGATTTGGGAGCGCCTCAGCTAATTGGTGAGGCTTAGAGAAACCCTGGTTAATTCAAACCTAGAGACCTCCTGGGTCAAAATGAAAAGGACTGGGGTTGGGTATAAATCAGATGTAGAATGCCCCTGGGTTTTTTGTTTTTTGTTTTTTTTGTTTTTGCGGTACTGGGGATTGAACTCAGGGGCATTCTACCTCTGAGCTACACCCCCAGCCCCATTTTTTATTCTTTATTTTGAAACAGAGTCTCACTAAGTTGTGGAGTGCCTCACTAGGTAGCTGAGGCTGACCTCGAACCCGGATCCTCCAGTCTCAGCCTCCCGAATGCTGGGATTACAAGTGTGTGCCACCACGCCCGGCTCCCTGGGTTTTTTTGTTTGTTTGTTTGTTTTTGTTTGTTTGGGGGTACTGAGGATTGAACCCAGAGGCACTCTACCTCCAAGCTACACCCCCAGCCTGATTATTTGGAAACAGGGTCTCACTAGGTTGCTGAGAACCTCACTAAATTGCCAAGGCTGGCTTTGATCCTATAATCCTCCTGTCTCAGCTTTATAAGTGTGCAGCACCATGCCTGGCTGTGGGTTTAATCTTAATTTAAAAGGCAAGGCTGTTCTGCAACAAGCCGGGCGTGGTGGCACATGCTTGTAATCCCAGCATTTGGGAGGCTGAGACCGGAGGATCCGGGTTCGCGGCCAGCCTCAGCTACCTAGTGAGGCACTCTGCAACTTAGTGAGACCCGGTTTCAAAATAAAGAATAAAAAATAGGGCTGGGGGTATAGCTCGGAGGTAGAACGCCCCTGAGTTGAATCCCCAGTGCCGCAAAAAAAAAAAAGAGGCAAGGCTGGGCACAGAACATCACTGTAATAGAAGTATTTGGGAAACAGATAGGAAAACCACAGGTTTGAGGTGCTCAGCAAATTAGTGAGTCTCTGTTTGAAGATGAAGAATATAAATGGCTGGGAGTGTAGCTAGGAGGTAAAATTTCCCTGGATTCAATTCCCAGTACAGAAAAAATGAATAAAGAGAGAAGGAAAGACCTGATATGAATAGTACTGCTTTTATAACTGTCCTCCATCTATCCTGCATAGCATTCTAGCCATTCATGTTCGAAAATTCCTACACTGCATAAAACCAGTGGGTCTCATGGAAAATCATTAATAAACACATTGCTAGTAATTTGTTTCTTCTTTATTTTTTTATTATAGAAGTCAACTATTAGAGAGATTCTTTGAACATAAACTTGATAGTGGATGCAAAACAACCTTTAGCTGGTCTCCAGATCCTATTCTCAAGAAGAAAACTTGTCCTGGAGTTACACCAGGTGAAAGGCATAAGTGTGGAGAAGTTCTTCTTAGTCATTCATCCTTAAATGAGGCCCACAGAGCTCAAATTGGACAAAAACCATGTGCACATTTGAAATATGGAGAGAAATCTGATAAATGTAAAGAACAGGGGGCAGCCTTCAGTTCTCTCAAATGCTTTCTAAAGCATAAAGGGAGACACAGTGGATATAAACAGCATGAATGTAAGCAATGTGGGAAAACCTTCAGTAGTTCCAGTGATGTTAAAATGCATGAAAGAATCCATACTGGGGAGAAACCCTGTATATGTAAACAGTGTGGGAACGCCTACTCTAATTCTCATGGTCTCCGAATGCATGAAAGGATTCACACTGGAGAGAAACCCTATGTCTGTATGCACTGTGGGAAAACTTTCTCTTACTCTAAACCTTTCAGAAGACATAAAAGGAGTCACACTGGAGAGAAACCCTATGTACGTAATCAATGTGAGAAAGCTTTTACTCGTTTCAGTCATATTCAAGTACATAAAATTTCTCATACCAAAGAGAAACTTCATGCATGTAGACAATGTGGGAAAGCCTACTATGATCCTAATTCTCTCAGGAAACATGAAAAGATTCACACTGAAGAGAAACTTTATGTATGCAAGCAATGCGGGAAAGCCTTTAGTTCTTCCAGTTCCATTCAGATACATGAGCGAATTCACACTGGTGAGAAGCCCTATGTATGTAAGCAATGTGGGAAAGCCTACTGTGCTCCAAAATCTCTCAGAAGACATGAAATGAGTCACACTAGAGAGAAACCCTATGTATGTAAGCATTGTGGGAAGACTTTTACTTGTTCCAGTTACATTCAAATACATAAAATTTCTCACACTGGAGAGAAACCTCATGCATGTAAACAATGTGGGAAAGCCTACTATAATCCTTCTTCTCTCAGAAAACATGAAAAGAGTCACACTGGACAGAAACCTTATGTATGCAAGCAATGTGGAAAATCCTTTAGTTCTTCCAGTTCCCTTCAACTGCATGAGCAGATTCATACTGGTGAGAAGCCCTATGTGTGTAAGCAATGTGGGAAAGCCTACTATAATCCTTATTCTCTCAAAAATCATGAAAAGACTCATACTGGAGATAATGTCTGTAAGCAATGTGGTAAAGCCTTTAGTTCTTCCAGTAACCTTCAAATACATGAGCGAATTCACACTGGTGAGAAGCCCTATATATGTAAGCAATGTGGGAAAGCCTTTAGTTCTTACAGTTATTTTCAGATACATAAGCGCATTCACACTGGTGAGAAGCCCTATGTGTGTAAGCAATGTGGGAAAGCCTACTATGATTCTAAATCTCTCAGAAGACATGAAATGAGTCACACTGGAGAGAAACCCTATGTATGTAAGCATTGTGGGAAAGGCTTTAGTTTTTCCACTTACCTTCAGGTGCATGAGCGAATTCATTTTCCTGAGAGGCCCTATTTATGTAAGCAATGTGGGAAAGCCTTCAGACGATCCAGTCATTTATACGAACATAAAAGAACTCACACGAGAGTAACCCCAAATATACACTGTGGGAAGGCTTCACTATCACCAAAGAATGCATAGTTAAGATTGGGCCTGTGATTATAAAGCGTGGAGTATGCCCCTAGCAATCTTGGACCAATTCATAGACAGGAAAGAACACAGCATGGAGAGAAAGCTTGACTAAAAGAGGTGTGCTCAAGTCTTCAGTTGGGCCACAGGTACAAGTGTACACTGGATTAAAACCTTAGAAATGTGAGAAGCAAAGCTGGGTGTGGTGGCGCATGCTTGTAATCCCAGCATTCGGGAGGCTGAGACCGGAGGATCCGGGTTCGAGGCCGGCCTCAGCTACCTAGTGAGGCACTCCGCAACTTAGTGAGACTCGGTTTCAAAATAAAGAATAAAAAATAGGGCTGGGGGTATAGCTCAGAGGTAGAATGCCCCTGAGTTCAATCCCCAGTACCACAAAAAAAAAAAAAAAAGAAAGAAATGTGAAAAGCACAAGAAAGTTGTCTGTTGTAACAGTTTCCAAGTCCTGTGAAAATTCCTCATGTAATAGAATCCTCTGAAGTCATCTGAAGAATTCAATGCAAACAACTTGGAATACTCCAGGGAACCCACAATGTGACGGGAATGATGTAAAACTTATGAATATATTGTGTTTATCAGTGGCTCACTCTTAAAGTAAATCTCTGGACTATGCATTGCTAATTTTTACATTTAAATGATGAGGTGGCATAATTTTTCAGTTATGTTTAAGGAATACCCTATGAGTTTAATAGGGTCTTTCAAATCAAATGAAGTCAAAGTTTTTTCTCTCTTAATTATAACTTGTTGATCCCATATAAATTCAAATCTTTTTTGTTGTTGTTGTTGTTGTTTGCGGTACTGGGGATTGAACTCAGGGTCATTCTACCTCCGAGCTACACCCCCAGCCCTATTTTTTATTCTTTATTTTGAAACCGAGTCTCACCAATTTGCAGAGTACCTCACTAGGTAGCTGAAGCTGGCCGCGAACCCAGATCCTCTGGTCTCAGCCTCTCGAATGCTGGGATTACAAGCGTATGCCACCACGCCCGGCTTAAATTCAAATCTTTTTAGAGTATTTCAGTAGACTTTTTTTTTTTTTTTTTTTTTTTTGCGGTACTGGGGATTGAGTTCAGGGGCATTCTACCTCCGAGCTATACCCCCAGCCCTATTTTTTATTCTTTATTTTGAAACCGAGTCTCACTAAGTTGCGGAGTGCCTCACTAGGTAGCTGAGGCTGGCCGCAAACCCGGATCCTCCGGTCTCAGCCTCCCGAATGCTGGGATTACAAGCATGAGCAACCACGCCCAGCTCAGTAAACTCTTTTTATGTAGTTCTTTTTGTTTGTTTGTTTTTGGTTTTGTGTGTTACTGGGGATTGAACTCAGAGGCATTATACCTCCGAGCTATACCCCCAGCCCTATCTATGATAGGACTGTTGGCAGATGCACAGTTGTATATGTTTCATGCTTCAGTACTTAATAAAAAGGGGGCAATTGTAGGGATCTGGACCCATGATGTGTTTTCTCACAGGTTAGTTGCCAAACTCTGAGAACAAAGGGCTGGCCCTGTCAGCAGTTTAGAATCCTGAAGACAAGACTTAGTGTAACTTGGAGCCCTGCCCAGGTGACTTGGAGTTCTGCCTAACAGAAGAATGTCAGTCCTTATAGATTATCGTATGTAGCTTATCTTGTTCCTCTTCCTCCCCGTTACCCCGTGAAGTGATTTTTATATTAACACATTAAGATCTCTTTGTTCTTGCCATACAATTTGGAATATTCTTAATAAAGACAGAGTGGCTATCATCCTCCTTGCTTATGTGTGAGTTTCTTAAAGCTCAGCCATCTCTTAAGAAGATGGCTGCATAGAAGCACTGTGGACCTTAACATATATATGAGTTTGGGGCTTCATGCTATTCCAAGTACCCATGTTGGGTTGTTGCTGACCTTCCACCCAGAGGACAGGGAGATTATTGTATTTAATTTTTATTATATCACAAACACTCATCAACAAAATCAGTGGGTCTGGTCAGCACCACAGGACGTTCTTTTGTTGTGTTTCTCTGCGTGCTAATGAGCTTCAGCCTACCTTGCTCTGCCAATAGACTACTGGTGTCCTCTTCTCCAAATCACCTTTGGTTATATTTGTCCACTTTCTGAGGTGACTGTGGTCTTGTTCTTTGCTGACTTGTGGATTTTTTTTTTTTTTTTTGGCAGTACTGAGTATTGAACTCAGGTGCATTTTACCTCTGAGCTATACACCCAGCCCTATTTTTTTTATTCCTTATTTTGAAACAGGGTCTCACTAAGTTGCGGAGTGCCTCACTAGGTAGCTGAGGCTGGCCGCAAACCTGGATCCTCCGGTCTCAGCCTCCTAAATGCTGGGATTATAACTGTGTGCCACCACGCCCGGCTGTCATCCCGCTTTATTACTTCTCATTTTATTATCATATGTGACTGCTGTGTCCCTTCAGATGCCTTTTTTAATAAGTTTTATTAGTGCAATGTAATTATAAATCATAATGAGCCGGGCGTGGTGGCGCACGCTTGTAATCCCAGCATTCGGGAGGCTGAGACAGGAGGATCCGGGTTCGCGGCCAGCCTCAGCTACCTAGTGAGGCACTCCGCAACTTAGTGAGACTCGGTTTCAAAAAAAAAGAATAAAAAATAGGGCTGGGGGTGTAGCTCGGAGGTAGAATGCCCCTGAGTTCAATCCCCAGTACCAAAAAAAAATAAAAATAAAAATAAATCATAATGAGATTCAAAATGATACAGACATGCATGCACACATATCTTGGCGTATTTCCCTTCATAGACGTGCTCCTTTTTTCCTTCCCTCCTCTGCACACCATGTCCGTTCCTATTCTACTTTGCTCAAAACACATCCTTCAAGCTGGGCCTGGTGGTCCATAGCTGTAACTCCAGCTCTTGGGAAGCTGAGACAGGTGGACAGCAGGTTGGAGGTTGGTGCTTGGTAACTTAATACGACACATTTCAAAATAATGCATGCTGGCATGGTGGTGCATGCTTGTAATTCCAGCATGTGGGAGGCCAAGAAAGGAGGATCTGAGTTCACAGCCAGCATCAGTTAGTGAGGACTGGAGGTATAGCTCGGGGGTAGAATGCACCTGGGTTCGAGCTGGGCTTGGTGGCGCACGCTTGTAATCCCAGCATTCGGGAGGCTGAGACCGGAGGATCCGGGTTCGCGGCCAGCCTCAGCTACCTAGTGAGGCACTCCGCAACTTAGTGAGACCCGGTTTCAAAATAAAGAATAAAAAATAAGGCTGGGGGTGTAGCTCGGAGGTAGAATGCCCCTGAGTTCAATCCCCAGTACTGCAAAAAAAAAAAAAAAAAAAAGAATGCACCTGGGTTCAATCCTCAGTACTGCAAATAATAACAATTAGTAATAATAATAGTAGTAGTAATAAATGCCAGATGGTGCCACATGCTTATAATCCTCTTACTTTATAGGATGAGACAGATCACAGGTTTGGGTTCAGCCTCAGCAACTTGGTGAGGCCCTTGAAAGTTAGTGAGGCCTTGTTTCAAAATATAAACTAAATAAGGGCTGAGGGTATAGCTCCGAGTTAGAATGACCCTGGGTCAATCACCAGTACTACACACCACACACACTCACAGTAAATATAGGATGCTACATAGAAAGGTAGGTAGGTAGGTAGATAGACGACAGGGACTAGGGAGGCCACATTCCAGGTCCTTGGCCTGTGCACCCTCACTCCCAGACAGGCTCAGTGGAGAGGCCTCTGGGAACCTGGCCCTGGGGAAGACACCTGCAGTGATCAACCGCCTGCCCCTCCCACCACAGCCCCCCAGGCTGGGCTGCAGGGCATCCCCAGAGATCTGCAAGGAAGGTAGATGAACCTCTGCTTCCCAGGCCATTTTCCCAGAAGAACTGGCAATTACTACAGGTGCCAGAGATGACAGATATGAAGAGCAGAGAGCACTGGAGCAGAGGGACTCCCTGACTGGGGACAGGTGAGGACAGAGGGACAATGGTGGAGTGGGGCTTTACAGCCCTAGTGAGCTGGTGCCTGTTCACTCCAAGTCCACCTGTTGACCACAGCTGCCTCCTTTACACACTAATTGGGGACTCTAGGGTTTATTGTGGAACAGGGAGTGTTCCTTATGCTCAGATGGAGGAGGGCGTTTCCAAGGCAGATGGACGAGAGTGCCATCATGGGAGTTTGTGCATCACTCATGGATTCTCCTGCCTGTCTGTGCATCCGTGTGTCCCTGCTCTAGACCCCTGTGGTTGCTGTTGCAAATTACTGCAAACCAGTGACATAAAACCAGAGAAAAGTAGCTTGGCATGGTGGCACACACCTGTAATCTCTACCTGGGAGGCTGAGACAAGGGGGTTGCAGGTTCAAAGCCAGCCTCGGCAATATAGTGAGACCTTTGGCAACTGAGCAGGACCCTGTTTTAAAAGAAAAGATAGGGTTGGGGGGATGTAGCTCAGTAGAATGCTCCTGGTTTCAATCTCCAGTGCCATAAAACAAGCAACCTGACAAACAACCTCCCCCCCCCCTCCCCAGAAACTTACTCTCTAGTAGCCCTGGAGTCTATGAGTCTGAAAACAAGACATGTGCAGAGCCACACTGCTGCTGAACACCCAGAGGGAGAATCCTTCACCTCCTCCTAGTGGCTGCTTCTCTCCAACCTCTGGCTCCATCTGCACAGGGCCTTCTTTCTCCATGTGTCCCGACTTTGCTGGTGGGGACGCCAGTCACTGCAGCTAAAGTCCACCCTAACCCAGGATGATCCCTAGGTCCTCACCTTGATCGCATCCTCAAAGGCCCTGTTTCCAAAAAGGTCATGTTGTGAGGCCTCCAGTGGTCATGAATTTGAGGGCCATGCTGCTGGAGCAACACCAAGCCCTGGGGTGCACTGAGGCTGTGGCCCAAGTTGATCCCAGGCTGAGAGGAGTAACAGGTGTTAGGATGAGTAAGAGGCCCGTCCACAGGTGTGAGCAGAGGGAGCGATGTGTCTCCATCTCTGGATGAGGGTTTCATGGATGTCCCTTCCACTGTGTATTTCAGAATCAGGGTACCTGTGTGTCATTGTGGATCCATCTTTGCTGCTCAGTCTTAGGTGGATCCCCAGGTGCACAAGCAGGAAGAGCTGCTCAGGCTGAACAGCCTGAGGAGAGAGGGGGCCGGCACCAGATGGAGCAGCCGCCCTGCCTCTGTTCTAGCTGGGGCTCCACCTGGGGCCTTCAGCTGGGAGCAGGACTTGGCTTTGCTCCTCACCTGAATCCAGGTTCCTTCTGGGCATGGTGGTGAGCTCTGGCTGTTAATGGAGGGGTGAAGTAGAGGAAGGGAGATGGGCAGGTGCAGGAGAGCTCGAGGACAGTGTTGAGTCTGGGTCCATCTGGTGGACTGGCAGGAAGTGAGGTCCAGACATGGTGGCAGAGGAAGAGGTAAGATGAGGAAGTGTACAAGATGAAAATTGTAGCTGGTGATCCTGTTATTGGCTTTGCTGGCCACGTGTCTGTGAGCCCACAGGTAAGGGTGGGGTGATCCTTCTTTGAGTCCAGGCATACTGTCCACTTTTTGAATGTGAGATTCATTCTCTCTCTTTTTCTCCCCCCACCCCCTTTTTTTTTTTTTTTTTTTGCGGTACTGGGGATTGAACTCAGGGGCATTCTACCTCCGAGCTATACCCCCAGCCCTATTTTTTATTCTTTATTTTGAAACCAAGTCTCACTAAGTTGCAGAGTGCCTCACTAGGTAGCTGAGGCTGGCCGTGAACCCGGATCCTCCAGTCTCAGCCTCCGAATGCTGGGATTACAAGCGTGCCCCACCATGCCTGGCGCCCCCCCTTTTTTTGAGGGGGGGTTGCTGGGAATTGATCTCAGGGTCTCTCTACCTCTTAGCCACAACCCCCCCCCGTCCTTTTTATTTGTTTTGAAATGGAGATGCTAAGTTGCTGAGTGTCTCTCTGTATTCCTGAGGTGGCCTCCAACCTGCATTCCTACTATCTGAGCCTTCCACACACTGTGATTACAGAATGCACCGTCACACTCTATTTGAGGGCTTGATTCTGGGTCCTGTTAGCACCGAGCTGATCTTGACTCTGACAGAACCAAGGAGCCATCCTGCAGGCAGGGTGGATGGCAGAGGTGAGCTATTGGATCATCCCAGAGTAAGCAGTGGGGAGCCTGTCCAGAAAACAGTAGCTTGAGTTGGTCAATGATACATACATATGCAGGAGTAAATGTATATTCAGAAAGATTTGTCAAACTTCAACTGCAAGCCAGGCATGGTGGCACACACTTGTAATCCCAGCATTCGGGAGGCTGAGACGGGAGAATCCGGGTTCTCAGCCAGCCTCAGCTACTTAGTGAGGCACTCCGAAACTTAGTGAGACTCTGTTTCAAAAGAAATAATAAAAAATAGGGCTGGGGCTATAGCTCAGAAGCAGAATGCCCCTGAGTTCAATTCCCAGTACCGCAAAAAAAAAAAAAAAAAAAAAAAAAAAATTCTGCAGAATTTGAACTCTTGAGCAGATGACCTGGACTCCTGGTTGGTCTGCCCAACCTGACAAGCCTGTTTGACTACTTCCTGGATTATGTATGTGTCATCATAAGTGACTATTTTGCCCCCTCAGGCATCTGTTCCAATTTGCTCACAACATATCCTGCCAAGCCAGGTGTGGTGGCGCATGCTTGTAATCCTAGCACTGGGATCGCTGAGATAGGAGTGTTGAAGGTTCAAGGACATCCTCAGCAAATAGTGTGACTCTGATCAACCTAGTGATTTTCGGTTTCAAAATAAAAATAAAATAATGGTAGAGCTGGGCGTGGTGACGCACCCTTGTAATCCCAGCCTTTGGGAGGCTGAGACAGGCAGATCGGGTTTGGGGCCATCCTCAGCTATCTAGTGAGGCACTCGGCAACTTAGTGATATCCTGTTTCAAAATAAAGAATAAAAAAAATAGGGCTGGAGGTATAGCTCGGAGGTAGAATGCCCCTGAGTTCAATCCCCAATACCGCAAAAAAAAAAAAAAAAAAAAGCTGTTTTCCTGTGTGGCAGTGGTCAGAGTTGTGATCAGGGAGGCTCAGGGGTGTGCAGAGCTCAGTGTAGGTCAGGAGCCAGGCAGGGGCTTTGAGCAGGGGTGGAGAGGCGTCACGTGCACAGCGAGACCTGGAGCAAGTGCACTCGTGATGCAGGCGAGGCAGGCGGGTGGCTGAGGGGTTCCAGGTAGAAGTGACAGCAAGTGCAAAGGCTCAGGGTGACAGGCGTGGTGTGTTCAGGGATGACGGTGTGCCCAGTGAGCCCTGGCTGGGCGGAGGTGGCTGAGGGGACTTGGGGACAGGATGTCAGATAGGTGGGAATACAAAATCACAGAAGACCCTGAAGCCAGATGGAAGATTTTGGTTCCTAGGGGAGTGTGAACTCTGAAAGTGTTAGATGCATGTGTACAGAAGGAAGTTGTATAATATTCCATTGTGTGAACATATTCCTGGGTTTTGAGTTATTTTGTATTTGGGGTTCCCCTGAGTGTCTACTTTGCATCCTTAATAGATAATCTTTATGAGTTCCTTTGGGTTTACTGGGTTCCAGAGGAGATTCCAATCATGTTGCTTAGATACTACCAAACATGTTTCCAAAGTGTACCAGTGGATTGATTTTAAGCATGAGTGGTGGGATTCCTTCTTGTAGATAGTTTTCCCTGTGTTAGAAACTGATTTTAGGGGAGCATTAAATACAGACTCATGAACTCAAAGTAACTCAGCAAGGCACTTTACTTCTGTGCAGAAGGGTGCATGCACACCATAAAATCAGGGCAAGCACAGTGCACTGGCAGTCCGCAGTTCCTTTTACCCTCCTTAATGTGTAACCCACTGTGTCACCTGGGTTGAGAACTCACAATTTAACCTGGTTAGTAGATCTCCAGTGGGCAAGAGTTTTGTTTTGTTTTGTTTTTGAGCCAACAAGAAACCTATACCTCTGAGAGCAAAGTATACAGTTGTGTACCAAAAAGTTACAGAAGGTACCATTACCCAATGGGTACTGGTCCATTTTTATAGGGCCTTATAATTTCATTAGAAAAGATTATTTTTCTTTTTACAATTTGCCCTCCTTTATCATTCATTTCTCTTCTTTTCTTCAAATTCTATTAACAATAGCTGTTTCATGAACTGAGTCTGTGAGTAGAAAAAAGTTATCACTGTATGAAGGCAAACAAAAGCTGGGACCAGAGTGTATTTTCTAGTGGAATTTGCAAATGAAGTCACTTCTTTTCAGGTAAAAGCTTAGAGGAAACTCGACATGGTGGTGCACTCTTGTAATCCCAGCACTGGGGAGACTGAGACTGGAGGATCCTGGGTCCTGGCCAGCCTCAGCTACTTATTAGGCCCTCTGCAACTTAGTGAAACCTTGTTTCAAACTAAAGAATAAAAACTAGGACTGGAGCCAGGCATGTGGCACATGCTTGTAATCCTAGCATTAGGGAGGCTGAGACCGGAGGATCCAGGTTCGTGGCCAGCCTCAGCTACCTAGTGAGGCACTCCGCAACTTAGTGAGACCCTGATTCAAAATAAAGAATAAAAAATAGGGCTGGGGGTATAGCTCGGAGGTAGACTGCCCCTGAGTTCAATCCCCAGTACTACAAAAAAAATGACTCAAGGTGTAGATTGGAGGTAGGATGCCACTGGGTTAAATCCCCAGTACTGAAAAAAAAAAAAAAAAAAAGCTTAGATGAGCATTTAATGTACAGCAAGTATTGTCACACAAGAGGAACCAGACAGTCCCGATGTCAATTTTTTTTTCACCAAAGCTATATCAGGTGACCCTATTTTTAGGAAACCTTTGCAGAGGGAGACGACAAACACATGTTGCTCTAGTGTTGGTTTCTTCCAGGCATTACACATGGTAAAGGCAAAATATATGCTGGCAAATTTACTCTAAAGATCTGGAGTTGCTCCTCATAACTTTTAGAACAGTTTGAGAATTTGGTTTCCAAATCCACCCTTTTACTATTGAGCTTTTATCCCTCTGCAGATACTAACAGGGCCAAGAGGCAGGTGTTTGTATAGGTGAGGACGGCCATTGTGGCTGAGGCCCTTTGTTTTTATTTGCTCAGGGGCAAAATGCAGGTCCTCAGCTAGAAGTGTCTGCTCACAAGACTTATGCATGGGAGGGGAGACACACAGACAACCTTTTGAACTCTAGACTGCCTGATTTCCTTTTCCTCTTAATGGGGTAGTGCAATTTGCCTTTCCTTGGAAACTGGAGTTTTTCCAGTGAAATGAATCTAAGAGGGAGAGCCTCTCATCACTTTAGGGTTGCTCAGAGAGAGGAGATTGCTGCCTGTCTCCATCTCTTCAGCCAGTGGACTTGCAGCAGGGAGAATGTGGGGGGAGGGAACAAGGCTGAGGTATCTTTCCCCACATACAGGACAGCCACTGGTCTGTGGAGACACGGAGTCAGGCAGTTTTCATTTTCACATACAGATGCATCCTCTCAGCTGGAACAGGTAGGACTGGCAGATGACAGTGCAGCCCTAGGTCTGCAGGGCAGGGGAGTAACCCTTGGTCTCTGAAGACAGGAGAGGAAGAACCACTTTTTTAAGGACCAGGACTGAGATAAACTGCAGATTGACACAGCCCAGGCTGCAGACCATGGAGGAAAGCCACGCACCTGGGCTGTACGAGAAGAAAGTCATGCAGGTGCTGGTGTCACTCAGGGAGTGACATTACCAAGGTGTATCACCATCATCACTGCCACCATTGAGGGCAAGGGGGAACTTGCATGGCAGGCACCACTGCCCCAAAAGCTGCGGCAGTGCAGAAGAGAGAACAATTCCATCTCAAGCTTCTTCAGTCTTTCTCAACTTTCTTCCATCTGAGACACCAGAGGTTGTGAAGTTCTCTGCACCCTTTGCTGAAATGCAGGCTGTTCAGACCCTTATCCTGCAGCTACATAGACACCTGTCAAAAACACACCAGAACCTCTCATATTTTTAACACACTTCAGCCATATCATATTACGGTAAAATCTCATCTTTTTTCTTACTTTTATTCCTAAAGTCATAAGTGACCTATTTAGCTGAACACAGCACTTCACCTCCCAAATCTGAGCACTTGTCCCATTCCCGGAACGCGCACCCACCACTGCCCACCTCTCCCTTGGCTCCACAAGGCCACCCTTGCCCTCTCCAGTTGTTCTCTGCACAGCAACCAGTGCAAGAAAGAAAAACAATCCTTTTTATCAAAGTTATAAGGTCATAAAAAATCTAACCAGTATCCCTTTTGTAACAGTTATTTTTCTAATTTCTTCAGACCCAGCACTGACACAGCACTGACGTGTCACAAAGGCAAAACAGATGCAAACAGACACACGTGTAGACAGATTCAATCCAAAGGCCCCAAAACAAGACTACAGGGAATCTCCAGACAGCAGATAAGCCAGTGGAACGAGAACCTGCATTTACCAATGGGGACAAGTGCTCTAAAATGAGATTCCCTGGTTTCCGCTTAACTGTTATTCCAGCAGGAGAGATGCTACCAAAGTTCCCGCAAAGGGAACTAATCAAATCCCAGCTTCCTCAATAAAAAGGGGCCCAAACATGAGGAACAAGGAGCTATGGAGTGCACCCCAAGGGGGACTTCCCCAGATGGCCAAGGTTGTGGCGACTTGACTTACTGCATTCAGTTTCCTTCCTCCCAAAGCAATCAAAATAGCACAGCAAGCTGCACCCACTCAGAGGAAAGTGAGAATTTCCCCAGAGGAGAAAGGACCTTACCAGCTGCTGAGAAGTCTTTACTTTCCCCTGCCCCTCATGGGAGAGCGCTTAGTCCACATGGTCCTTACCCAAGCGTCTTCCTTGTCTCCCAAATCTAGAGTGGCCAGCTCTCTTCCAGTTTTCTCACCTCACCCCCTCGGCACAGTAAGAGGGTGGAGGGAGAGTCCCTCAGAGTGTCTGGCCTACAGGAAATTGGGAGCAGGGGGTCGTGCAGGAGTCGCCAGAGTTGTAACTGAATTCCAGTATGTATTCCAATTTGCCAAATCAAATAATTGGGACAAGCCTTTGGGAAGAAGAAAAAAGAAATGTGTTGATTTTCTAGCAAATCAGAGAAGTTATCAACTTAAGAGTTTAGAATGAAACCCTGGCATTTCCTTCCCTAAACAAAGGAATGCAAAGCATGTAAACACATGTACCAAGAAATTAGAAAAATAACTGTTACAAAAGGGATACTGGTTAGATTTTTTTATGACCTTATAACTTTGATAAAAGGGATTGTTTTTCTTTCTTACACTGGTTGCTGTGCAGAGAACAACTGGAGAGGACAAGGGTGGCCTTATGGAGCCAAGGGAGAGGTGGGCAGTGGTGGGTGCGGATTCTGGGAATGGGACAAGTGCTCAGATCTGGGAGGTGAAGTGGAAGTTGTTACAACTTGTTGGGGGTCTCAGCCCAGTGAACCCCGGAGAGGCCTGGCCTAAGATGGCGCCTGGCATGGTGCCAGAGGCGGCTGACTGCTGGATGACTGACAGGTGATAACCTTCCTGGAGGAGGGCTGTACCACGTCGGCGTGCATGCACCAGTACGTCAGAGCTCGTGGACAGATAGTGCATGCATAAGAGAAATAGAGAAGGGCATGCAGTAACCTCGTGATCACATCTATGATTGGCCCCAAGTTGCTCCCCCTCCGACTCCACCTCCTACTGCATGGCTTGATAGCAGGGCCCTCCAGCGGGATGAAAGAGAGCATAGGAAAGTGAGAGAGAGAGTGTGTCTGTGTGAGAGTGTGTATGAGAGAGTGAGTGGGAGAGAGCCGGGGGGGGGGGGGGGGAAGAAAACAATAAAGAAGCTTGAACCAGCAACCATTATTGTCGCCTCTCTCTCTGGGCCCTCGCGGGCAAGGGTCGAGCGTGGGAGGCGATAACAACTTACAGAGAGGGAGAGAGGAAGTGACCTATATTCACCTCACACACTTTTTTTCCCCTTCTGTGGCACTGGAAATTGGACCCAGGGAGATTTTACCTCTGAGCTACACCACCAGTCCTTTTTATTTTTTATTTTGAAACAAGGTCATGCTGAGTTGCTGAGGTTGGCCATGAACCTGTGATCCTCCTGTGTTAGGCTCCCAAGTACTGGGATTACAGACATACGTCACCACACAGTTTACGCACCACATTTCTGACACCAAATGTGTGGGCTCTTCCCACACTTACAATCAGTTTTCCACCTCTCCAGACACCAAGCAGGTGTCCAACAGGTCCAGTGAATTCTGACTCCCCTAGAGCTGCAGTCTTCCTCCACAAGTTGAAGGGTTTAGTCTCTCAATATGGTCCTCATATCAAATGCCAGTCACAGGATTTGGGGCCTCGTGGTACCCTCATGTCTGACCAAAGTGAGTGCAGTGTCAAGATGCCACAGTCCTGCTCTCCAGGCTTACCCTCCTGTCTCATTCGATAATTTGTTAAAATTACTCACAGGATTCAGGAAAACACGTTGCTTACTATTGCCTATTTATTTATTTATTTATTTATTTATTTATTTATTTATTGTGGTACTGGGGATTGAACTCAGGGGCGTTCTACCCCCAGCTCTATTTTTTATTCTTTATTTTGAAACCGAGTTTCACTAAGTTGCAGAGTGCCTCACTAGGTAGCTGAGGGTGGCCTCGAACCCGGATCCTCCGGTCTCAGCCTCCCAAATGCTGGGATTACAAGTGTGTGCCACCACAACCGGCATACAATTGCCTATTTATGACAAGAGATTCAACCCAAGAGCATCAGCATGGACTAGATTCACAGGGCACAATATTAGGTAAGGGGATGTGTGGACCTTCCATGTCTCATCTGTGGGCTGACTGTAATTTTTACATAAGATAAATCTGCGTAGGTCAGTCTTAGAGGAAGAATCTTTTAAGGAGTCTCCTGGAGAAAAGGTTTATAAATTTTTTTTAGGTCAGATCTTTAAGCTGACTCTCCACATGAGAATTTACTGAAATTTTAGGTGTTGATGGAGGGAGAGTTTCCACACTCCGAGCAGGGTACCACAGGACACGGTGAGCTCCCAGAGTTCCATCCTTCGTGCCAGAATCATGTCCTGGTGCTGAGGCCAGCTCCATTTCAGCAGGCTCCATGTTTGTAGTCCATCTGCTCTCAGGGGCTGTCTCCATGGGACACTGCTGGACACTGGGCACATTGGTGGCCCCACGTCCAGTAGAAAGAAGCAGAAAGGGACTAGTAAGTGTAGGAAGAAGCAGGTGACCATTCTGGAATGCCCGGAGCTGCTGCTGCTTAGATGCAAACACTGCATTCTGGGCCAGGTCTGGGCCTGGGGACTAAAGGAAACCTGGTGAGGGCTGTGGCTGGAATCTGTCTGGCTCTTCTGGGCCCACAGTGGGTTGCTTCCTAGTTACTAAGTTTCCGGGGGCGGGCCCTGAATCACTGTCCAATCAGAGGCTCCGGACCCAGCGTGAGCTGTCCAATGAGTGCGAAGGGGATCGGGCGGCAACACCTCGCGGAGCTTCCGGTCCTGTCCGCCATACTTGGCGCCTCACCTCCGCTGCTGTGTGAAGCGCTGAGTGGTTGAGGCTCCTTCGGATGGTGGCAGCCACGGATGCCCAAAACCCTGGCAGGACTCTGGGCGACCCGGAAGCAGGAAATGGTGAGATGTGGGGTTCAGGGGCCGGGAAAGGAGGGACTGGCGAGATGGCGAGGAGCGGCCTCCCCTCAGC
>PVLC010028176.1:0-21233 GCA_004027655.1 Graphiurus murinus
ACAGGTACCAGGAGAACTGTTCGGATGGACCACACCTTCTTCCCCGGCTACAGAAAGACCCTGCTAAGTCCAGAGGAGATCCTACTTTCCATTGAGATCCCCTACAGCAGGGAGGTGAGACAGCAGGAGCTGGTCCAGGCTCTGCCCAAATTATGTGTACTACTGGGCTCCAGACGAGTTTTAGCATCCCTGGACTTTAACAGCGATGTCTGTGCCTCCGATGAACCAACCCCTTCCTCTCTGGACAGAGAGAAGGGTAGGGCTGCATAGGGCGTGGACTATAAACCAGATGGCTAGATGCAGGACCCTGAGAGTGTCATCTCACCTTTCTGAGCTGCCCTGATGTCTTCATCTGCAAAGCAGGCAGGATGCTACAAACCGTGTGGGTTTTTGTGAAGACTGAACATAAGTAACTTGTAAGGTTCCTGGCAGATACCTGGAGGCCAGCAGAGATCACCAGCGAGTTAACAGCACAGCCCCCAGAACAAAGCCAGCTAGTGGGTATTCCTGCCATCATGGGAGAGTGTAGGGCTTGAAAGCGACTGAGAAACTGCCTGAGAGTCAGACCCTCACATGCTGACCTTGCTGCAGGCTGAAACTGCTGGATTTCTGCCTTTTGAATAGTTGGTCTGTTTGGGTAGATCTGGACACTGGCTGTCTGCCTCTTATGCCCTGGGTCTGGGGTGGCTTGACCTGGGCTGGTTCTCTCCTGTCTCAGCAGTCACCAGCTCAGGACATATTCCACGATGGGCTGGACCAGGGGGAGGCTGGGGAGAAGCTGTCTAGGAGAGCCAAGGGCTGCCCTTAGCTCCGGTCGTAGCAAATGCATGAGGTATCTCTGCCCTTGTTGATTTTGACCTCCTTAATGAGAATGCTAATTCAATTACAGCAATTACATCCCTGAGGTGGCTTCTTAATGATTTCTTAGCATCTTTATGGGCCATTTTGAGCAGTGATTCCCAGAGTTTTGGATTTCACAGATCATGATTTTTTTTTTTTTTTTTATGAATGAGGGAAGGCGGAGGGAACAAACTTAGCATTACTCTGTTTTTATCTTGCCAGGTATGGTCATTAACATAAAGCATCATTTCATAAAAGAAAAGAGCTTTTAATAGTTAGAACTAGAAAGATTTCTCAAAAAAGGATGTTGTTAAGCTGATGCTGACAGCTGATGGAGTCCCAGTGAAAATGTGCCCAGGCCGGGCAGGGCCCTGGGAGTGAGCATCTGGATCCTTTGCTCCAGAACCGAGTTCCAACACTGGGCCCATGCATCACCCAGGAATCTGAGCTAGGCTGGCATCAGGAGGGGCGCCAGGCTCCTTCAGAGATGGGCCTCCATGGCTCTTTCCCTAACCTCCCACCTTTGGTGTTAATCAGGATTTGCTCACAGATGGTTCTTCCCTGGAAAGTGACTCACACTGCCCTCTCCTCAGATCCTCGCTCTGACCCAGGGGGAAACACAGGTTCAAAACTCAAAGGCCACAGTTTCCCCTCAGGAATCAGGATTTCTCAGCATCGCCAATAGCCTGGAGGTGTGGGGGTCGGGCAAGGTGGAGGGCACCTGAGGAGGCCACAAACGAGGTGGCTTCCATCAGCCGGTGGCATCTCCCGTCCCTGCCTGGAAGGCAGCCAGGCCTGCTGAGGTTCCAGGAGCCTCCGAGGCTGGCGGCTCTGACACTGGGTGCCAAGGCTGGTTTCTGGGGAGCCTCCTTCTCCTAGCTGCTTGTTCAGGGAAGACCACCCCGTCCCTGACTCAGTTTTCCTGGGTAGCACGAAGAAGCCCTGACCCTTCCCAGCTCTGAGAATGTGACCTGGAGCTTCTCCTCCATGAAAACACATAGCCAGTTGAGTCCTGTCTTTGAATCCTGGGACGAGCTCCCCGCTGATTTGTGACGGCGCAGTCACCCCGAGTCACAGCCCTGTGTTTCAGCCTGGCCATTCACAGTCCTTGCAGAACAAGGTGGACAACAGGCTTCTGTGTGCTTATCTTTTCAGGGTGAGTTCTTCTCAGCATTCAAGCAAGCCTCTCGGAGAGAAGATGACATTGCCAAGGTGACCAGTGGCATGAGGGTCCTATTCAAGCCGGGGACCACAGAGGTAAAGGAGCTGGCCCTTTGCTTCGGAGGAATGGCCGACAGGACCATCTCAGCCCTCAAGACCGCTCCGAGGCAGCTGTCCAAGTAAGAGCTCACACCAGATGAAGCAGCTGTGGCCGCTAGAGCATTACTATTGCTTTAGTACTTTTATCATGTCTGCTGCTGCCATTGCTGCTGCTTCTGAGATTAATATATCCACGGTTCCTATGGCTATTATGAATGCTACTGTTATTACTACTAAACCAGTCAGCCACAGCGTAATGACATTTGAGGCAATGATGGACCACATACAAGACAGAAGTCCTGTAAGTTATAAGAGAGCTGAATATTTCCTATCGCCTACTATTTTGACTGTACCTCTCTCTGTTTAGGTGTGTGTAGATACACAGCTACTTGCCACTGTTACAATTGCCTGCAGTACTCAGTACAGTCACATGTTGTATAAGTTGGCAGTCTAGGAGCGATAGGCTACCCCACATAATCTGAGTAGGAGGCTAGACCATCCAGGTTTGTGTAAGCCCCCTCCATCATGGTCACACAATGAAGAAATCATCTAGCGACACATTTCTTAGAATGTATCCCAGTTGTTAAGTGACACTTGACTCTAGTGTTATTCTTGTTGTACTACTGTCATCATTGCTATTATTGCTGCTACTTTGAATACTATTATCAGTGCTTCTGTAATTGCAGCTACAACTTCTATTACTATTGTTCCTACAAACACTATTACAAACTACAAACACTATTACAGTATTATTGCTGCCACTACTGTTACTACCATCACTGCTGTTATTCCTACTAATATCATGACTATGACTAGTATTACTGCTGTGGGTATCCTTACTTTTACCATCATGGCTACTTCTGCTGCCTATTCTACTATAAATATTATTATTATTGATATTACTATTACTACTGCTACTTGTAGTATTTACACTAATAGCATTGTAGCTGCTATTACTGTTATTGTTATCATGACCCTTACTATTGCAACTAGTACTGCTAATACTATCACTACCAGTAGCACTATCTCTGCTATTGCTATTATTATTGTTATTTTCTAGCTTTGTTGCTATTACTACTACTATTACTGCTGCCATTGCTGCTGCTAATACTACTAGTAGTGAAATACTGCTACTATGACTACTAATTCTATTATAAGCAGTAGTGCTACTGGTGCTATTGCTACTTCTATTAATACTATTGCTTCTTCTATTACTACTATTACTACTTCTGCTTTTACTGCTATCATTACTATTGTGACTACTACCACTACTATTACTGGTGTTGCACTTGCTAGCACTACTACTAATATTGCTGCTGCTGCTACTAGTACTTCTATGATTCCTACTATTACCATTGCCACTATTAATATTGCTTCTATGACTACTTCTATTATTAATCCTGCTTTACCATGGCTACCATATGACAGCAATTGTATCAGGAACTTCACTGGCATTTATCCTATGTAATTCTTACCGTCCTAACATTGGATAGATAAAGCTTACTTGAAATTTGGCTCCTTGGTTCCAAGACTGACCAGATGAATCACATAAGTAAAGTTACTTAGCCTCCCTGATGCATCAGATTTCTCATGGTAAAGTGGGTATGAGACTTTGCTTACTACTATTTAAAGTTAAATTAAGAATAATGATTTGTATGACACACTTAGGACATTGCCTAGCATATTGAAAGGATTTAACTATTATTACTTTTGTGATGTTTTTACTGTGTCTACTTTTAAGTATGAGGAAGCCTAGAGAGGTTAAGTAACTTGCCTAAAGTCACAGAGCTCTAAGAATCTGAATGGACAGAGGTTGGCGTGCCCCGGGGCCTCCGGTGCCCCGCTGCACCCCGCGTGCCTGGGCTGGGGTGGGAGGAGCTGTCGTGCCCCACACTCTGCTCCCGCAGGTTCTGGAATGAGGAGCTGCTGCAGGACGTGTGTGCGGGCCTGGCGGAGGAGCTGCACCTAGCCCCCGACGCCCCTGGCGGCATGGTGGAGTTCCGGCGCACCCTTACCCTCAGCTTCTTCTTCAAGTTCTATCTGACGGTGCTGCAGAAGCTGGGCATAGAGAACCCAGGAGCTGTGAGCGAGGGGCCTGGCCAGGTGCGGATCCTCGGGGAGTCAGGAGGCTTCTCCCCTCTGGATGTCTGAGGGCAGAGGAGCAAGAGCAGGATCCTGGCCAAAAGCCAACCAGCTTGCAGGCTAGGGAATGGAGGCTCCTAGCTAGTCTCTGCCCTTACTTCCGTGAGCCTGAATACCCACAACTCTATGTCCCTGCTATGAGATCTGCAAAAGCAACAGGTGGACCAGATGTTTCTTCTAGAAGTAGAACTGATACACGGTGGCTCTCTGTGTGGAAAGGGAGGGTGGACCGGGATGAGAGGTCGAGGGAGATGAGAACATGAGGTAGATGCCAGCACTGTGCAAGGATGTACACTCAGGAGACCGTGCTGGTTGCAGTGGAGCCCAGCTCCCAAGAGTTCACCAGTGGGCGATTACTTTGCACTTGTTACATACCCTGGTACACTTGGTGTGAAGGGGCAGCCCAGAATGGGAGAGACCAACTCAGTAAAGGTCAGCCTGGTGTAAGAACAAAGGAAACGGAGTGTGGAGAGAACGCAGAGGAGAGAGGGCTGTTCAGAGAGGTCGGGACAGCAGCCTAAATCCCTCTTTTTTGTGTGTGTGTGGTACTGTGGATGAACCCATGGGCATTCCACCTCTGAGCTACACCCCCAACTCTATTTTATTTTTATTTTGAAATAGGGTCTCAGTAGGTGACGGGAGTATCACTACTCGTGGAGACTGTCCTAAAAAACTGTGATTCTCCTGTCTCAGCCTCCCAAGTACTGGGATTAAAAGTGTGCATCACCACACGCAGCTAAATCCCTCTTTCAAACATTATAATATTTCTGTTTTTTCTGATTATAAAAGTAACAAGGACTTAACTGTGTGGAAAACTCGAAAACACAAAGAAAAACTAACTTATTGAACAGATTGTATAACAGAAAAACTATTACCCCTACTCTCAGATCCCAGAGAAAACTACTGCTAATGTTTTGGTTTATTCCTTTGATCTCTTCCCTACATTTATCTGTCCATCTGTCATTCATACTGTTTGCCACCTCTCTCTCTCTCTCTCTCTCTCTCTCTCTCTCTCTCTCTCTCTCTCTCCTTCCATTCATCTATCACTATATCTATCATCTTGCTACTTTTTGATCTGGATATATAATTTTCTAAACATTTGGGATCACATTGCATAAAGAGCTTTATATCTCCCTTTGCTTTAGTTGAGATAATATTGCAAACATATTCCATATCATTCAAGGCTTCCCATGGAATTGAGGAGGGCAAAGAAGACTCTTCCAGAAAGGCCAGGGAGAAGGATAGTCCCAACAGAGAGAGCAGCATGCATAAGTGCAGGAGGGAGGGGAGGTACGGTGTGGTGGAGAACGCACTGGCCGCTCGGTCTGCTGGGTCGGAACTGGAGATGAGGCTGGGCGGTTATTCAGTTCTGAGCTCAGAGCCCATTGGTGGATGTTGAGGTAGATCCAGCCAGTACTCAAAGGGTATAAAAGGAGGGGGGAAGGGGAGCCCTTGTCACCTTCAGCATGGTGCAACATAGTCACGTTGCTGTCTCACCTCCACAGAAGTGTGGGAAACTGGACCCCACCTTCGCCAGCGCCACTCTGCTCTTTCACAAAGATCCTCCGGCCAACGTCCAGCTCTTCCAAGTGAGTACACACGGTGGATGATAATATCTGAGGGCCAGTGGCTGACCATTGGCCAAAGGCCAACTAGAATTGTGTGTAGATGCATAAAGCTCCTTACTCTTGTGCATACGTATCCAGTAAAGAAAGCGTGAGTCGCATTGATGGCAGTGTAGATACTTCCCCCTTGGCGACCTAAATTTCTTTCTCATGATTAGTCTGCACCTGTTCTTTAAAGACATTTTTTTTTTCTATTTTATTCTTTCTGGTTCCTTTGTGGGACTGATGTGTGTGCGCACACACACACACACACACACACACACACACACCATTCTACCAATTGCAACTTATTTATTTATTATTTTTATGGGGATGGTACTGGGGATTGAATCCAGGGGCATTCTATCTCTGAGCTACACCCCCAGTCCTATTTTTTTTATTCTTTATTTTGAAACAGGGTCTCACTAAGTTGCAGAGGACCTCACTAAGCAGCTGAGGCTGGCTGTGAACCTGGATCCTCTGGTCTCAGCCTCCCAAGTACTGGGATTACAAGCATGCGCTACCACGCCTGGCTTCCAACTGCAACTTTTTGAGAAGTACTAAGTTAGGGATAAACAAACTTTTCCTATAAACATTTTAGATTGTGTGGGTCATGCAGTCTCTATGGCAGCTTCACATATAGGATAAAAGCAGCTGTAAGAAATCCATAAATGAGTATGTTGTATTCCAGGCAAATTTTATTTACAAAACCAGGCAGGAGGCCCTATTTAGGCCACAGATTACAGTTTGCTGACCCCTGCAGTAGAAGGTAATGGTTCAAAGCTTGAACTCCAGGGCATAACTTAGGTTGGAACCCAAACCCTCCCATTTTATAGCTGTGTCGACTTGGACAATTTACCCTCTCTCACTGTGCCTCTTGGCAAGTTAATTACACCTACCTGCATGCATGGATAATAACGGCACCCGTTTCATAGGATGGCTGAGGATTAAATGTGTTAATAATAGTAAATTACTTGGGTCCTAGCATACTGTAAGCACTCAATAAATATTATTCATTATTATTACTTTGAAAAACAAAAACAGAATTTTATTATAAAATTGATACATCTTAAAATATTTTGGAAAATACAGAAAGGCATAAAGAAGAAAATAAAAATCACCTGAAATCTCACCACCAAGAAAAAAAATCACTATTTTTTACTTCTAAATGGACATGCATTGATGATATTTATAGCATATATTTTTTCCTACAGAATTAGAATAAGTATCTATGTATCCATCCATACGCACCATGCATATAATGTTTTATGTCTTGTTTTTATTTATTTTTTTGCGGTACTGGGGATTGAACCTGGGGCATTCTACCTCCAGTAGAATACCCCCAGTCCTATTTTTTATTCTTTATTTTGAAACAAGGTCTCACTAAGTTGTGGAGTGCCTCACTAGGTAGCTGAGGCTGGGCGCGATCCTGGATCCTCCGGTCTCCGCCTCCCAAATGCTGGGATTACAAGTGTGCGCCACCACACCCGGCTTGTTTTTATACTTAACATGTGCATTCTTCCCTTTTAATTAAAATTCTTCAAAAGCATGTTTTCATGGCTGCATATTATTTTATAGTATAGTATGGCGGCATATATTCTAGAATATAGCATAACCCAGTTACCAATTTAGACTCCTCTTTTTTCTTTTCTTTTTTTTGGTTCCTTGATAGACTTCCGCTCTGACCACCCTTGCCAATGCCTTCTTATGCACCTCTTTGT
Organism: Graphiurus murinus; assembly: GCA_004027655.1. NCBI lineage: Eukaryota > Metazoa > Chordata > Mammalia > Rodentia > Gliridae > Graphiurus > Graphiurus murinus. Next base: position 7,568 of record PVLC010028176.1, read on the forward strand.
CTCCTTCACACATAAAGGCCCCTCTGCCTCATCCAGTCCAACCCCTTAGGTTGGCTTTGCTGTCAGGCTCAGGCTCTCCCGTGTCCCCTGGGCCTCGAGAGGAGCAGGGTCCTCAGCCTGACTCTTGACCATATTGTTCCAGGAGGTGCCCAAAGGTCAGTCTGAGGAGGACATGGTGGGCCGGCCCATGCCCCACGTGGCCGCGGACATGCAGGCCTCTGGGGAGGCCGTGTACTGCGACGACATTCCTCGCTTCGAGAATGAGCTGTCCCTCCGGCTGGTCACCAGCACTAGGGCCCACGCCAAGATCAAGTGAGTACAGTGGCCCTGGGGAGCCAGTGGCGCTCTGGAGGGAGGGCGCTGGTGCTGGGAGACACTTCCCCACCCTGCCAGGCACCTGAGAAGCAAGGTTCTCCCAGGACCTCCCAGCCTCCAGGGGAAGGTGGAAAAATCTCAAATCACCATCTGGGGAGTGCAGGCGGGTTAGGGCTCTGCTCACAGGGGTTCACTCTGAAAGGCAGGCAGGGGCCAAATAAAGAAAGCCTGGAAGCCCTAAACAGGGGCTTATGCTTGGCCAGAAAAGCCACGAGCATCTGGTGAGAGGCTCACACAGGACCCGATCAGGTTTGCATTTTGGAAACTGGGCTAAACTTAAGTGCAAAATTTCTGGAACACTTCCATTAGCACTACAAGGAAGAACATGGCCTTAGAGTGCGACTCCTGGGATGGAATCCCTGCGCCAGAGCTGAGCAACCGAGACCTGCACCTGTGCTCTGAAGTTCTCAGTTTCCCCACCCGTAACTAGGCACTTGCGAGAGTTAGCAAGAGTGTCCACACAGCCCCTAGCAGAGAACAGTCACTCTTATGTGTTTATCAAGTGCTAAGGGCCTGAGCAGTGAGAATTGACACCTCAAAAAAACAAAAACCAGTAATACCCAACACTCACAAGGTACCTAATATTTGCCATAACCTAGTTTCAAGCATTTGACCTATATTGGCTTGTTTATTCCTCATGACAACCCTATAGGCAGGGCCCATTTTTATCCCTGTGTTCTAGCCAAGGAACTGGAGGCACCAGCAGAGGACGTTGCCTGCCCCAGGCCACACTGTTGGTAAGCGGCAGTCTGTGATCGAAGCCCAGCAGCAAATTAGTCACTGGGCTGCGCTGCCTCTTGATGTTCAAGCCAGACACTGAGCCTCAGACCCTAGTGGCATCAGGGGAATCCCTCCCTTGGGCCTTGCTACGCTGTGAATTAGGGATAGATTCTCTTTGATCTTTTTGTGTGTGTATGGTACTGAGGATTGAACCCAGGATCATTCTATTTCTGAGCTATACTCCAGCCCCCCTTTTTTTTTTGCTCAGGGTCTTAGTTGCAGAGGGTTTAAGTTGCTGAGGCAGTCCTCAAACCTGTGATCCTCTTATCTCAGCCTCCCAAATACTGGGGTTATAGCATGTGCCACTATACCTATTTCTCCTCTGCTGCTTTTAGCCTGGAGACAGACTCCAGGAATGGGAGCCAGACACAGATAAAATCTAACAGATTAAATAATCTCTTCCAGGTACATGGGGTGTGGGAGGGATTCATTTGCTAGGCTTTCCAATTGTGGAGTAAATTCTTTGGCCTTTCTTTGGCTTGAGCCTGTGTTGACAGTACCCGGACCCTCACTGTTTACACTCCAATGACCTCTGTCTAAGCAGTGTGAGAATGGGCATGGGAGGATATGGGGGGGATATTGTAGTGTTGACTTTGGCTTCACAACCCAACCTCAGCTCTAATACCAGTTGCCTTGCTTTCTGGCTGAGTGACTTTGGACAAATTACCTAACCCTCCTGAGCTTGAGTTTCCTCACATATAAAATGAAGGTAATGATAATTACTTTTGGGGTTTCTCATGAGTATTAACTGTCTGAAAGGTTGTAGGTACTTTAGTTTCCATACCTTTCTCAGAGATGCCTCTGCCCTGTTTTCTCCGTGGGGCATGGGCCAGAGCAATTGGTACATAATTTAGACAGTGACAATTGCTAAGTCCTCCAGGCATTGTCCCTTCGGGCTCTGTATTGCCTAATTATGTTTTTAGGGTGCCCTGCTATGCAGGTATAGAACTGTTAATGTGGAGGAGAAATTCAGCTGTGTGCAGATGTTCAGGCCCGTTGGTTCAGTGGCACAGCAAAGGCTTTAAGGTTCTGGGTGGGTGTTAGCCGATGATGGGGATTTGAACCAGTGCTCACCCTAGGAAGTGGCTCCCTTGCAGGTGGAGACCAGACAGGGGATAGCACGTGGTCCAAGGAGGAAAGGCCTGCCTTAAGCATCTTATGTCCCTCAGCACAATGGCCCTACACATGCATTTAATCAACATCTGCAGTTTAGAATAGAACTAAACTAGATCTAATAGAAAAGAAGACAGGAGAGGTGGAGGAAAGCTCATTGAAATAAGGACAGGTTACCCAATCCAGAGGATGTATCTCCTGCTTCTGTTTGCTGACCTGGCCCCTCCCGGTTTCCTCTGGCAGGTCCATAGACACGTCAGAAGCTAAGAAGGTGCCAGGGTTTGTCTGCTTCCTCTCAGCTGATGATATTCCTGGGAGTAATGTCACTGGAATCTGTAATGATGAAACAGTCTTTGCAAAGAATGAGGTATGGTTTTTTTTTCTTAATATGAAGTAAATAAAATAAGTATTGAAGTTTTAATTTGTGCTCATTGTTCCAAATCCCTAATCTTGAAAGATTATACATTTGCAAATATTATGGTCATTATTCCCATTGGCAAGTATTCAGGACAATCCATAAGGTGATATAATACGTTACTTGAGCTGGGTGTGGTGGCACATGCCTGTGATCCCAGTACTTGGGAGGCTGAGACAGGAGGATGACAGGTTTGATGATAGCTTCAGCAACAAATCAGGACTCTTAACAATCTAGTGAAACCCTATTTTAATCCAAAAATAAAAAGGGCTGGGGGTGTAGCTTAGTGGGTTCAATCCCCAGTATCAAAAGATAAGTAAATATATAAACAGATGGATAGACAGATAAATAAAAATAAATAAAAAAGAATAAGTTACCTGTTTGTTTAGTTGATGACTACTGTTTGAACGTGGTAGGATGACACCATGCCAACATGGCAGTAAAACAAGGCTGCTGATTTTACTTGAACTAACAATTGGGTTCCTATGTGTAAAATTAAGCTCTTTTATTAAAAGAAAATGAGAATACATTAAACAAACTCACTAAAAAAGAGTTCACAATACCATCACTTATATGAAAGTTCATCTATTGATTTTTAACTATACAGAATTCTGCAACAACAAAGAATTTGCAAAACTTCAAGACAGTTTTTTAAGTGGGAATCCTTGTATTTTACTCATAGAATGGTTCTCAGATGGCCATTTTGTAATTCAAGTCCAGATCAAATCTTGCAAATTAGATACAAGTAGGTGTTGCTGAAAAATGAATTCACTTTATTATTAATGTAAAGGTGAAGGAAAGAATGAAAAGCTACAACTGTGAAACACAAGGATTTGATAGAAGAAGAAATAGTTTTACAAGCTTCAAGAGCCTCCAGGAGCACTGCTAGCATTTTGGTTACTGAGAGTTAGCTAGATATATCACCACTACATTAACCAGCAAAGTCAATAACTGAATTGGGTCCTTAGATAATTATCAGAGACATGCATGCTAAGTATTGACTAATATTGTTAGAACTCATATCCCAAAGCGATGAGTTAGACAACAATTTTTTTTTATTATTATTTACTTCTGGGGAAATGTTTGATGAAAATGATCTCTGAAGGAGATCCATTAAGTTTTTCTGGAACTGAATTATTACAAGAAAACAATAATTATTATTGTATAATTTGGAAAAAAATCTCGCATATGGTCATCAGGTCCAAGAACCAGCATTTGTGAGCTTCTCTTTTCTGCATCTAGATGAAGTTAGAAGCACACTTGCAGACTTTAAGGAGCTTTTGGTAGAAATCTGGGAAAAAGCACATAAAAGAGAATGGTGTGGTAGAAAGATAAAAACAAAACCAAAAAAACAAGTTAAGGCCCAAGATTTAGTCGTGACTAGTAACTAGCCGGTCATGAGCTGGCCTTCCAATCTCGGCCTCCTCATTGAAGACCAAGGACCCTGGAGTAGATCTGAATTGACATACACTTCTCATGCTGCCTCTCTCATTTGGCTTATGACAGACCTGCACAATCAATTGCTACGTTCTGTTCTGTGCAGCTTCCCAATGGACTCCTGGAACTGAAACATCAAAATTGGCCCTTGAGATGAAGTCGGTTTCCCTCCTGATCTTAATGTCCTAATCCAGTTCTTCTGATCCTAAGCACTTATGAAGAGAGGCGTATAGCCTCAATTAGTAGGCTAAGGAAATAAAAAGACCCCAGGACATTCCTAAAACGTGCTTGGATTCTGAGAGCAGGGGCTTCCTTTGCCTTTTTGAACCATCCATAATTTGTTTCAGGAGGAGTTTTCAGTTATGTCCTTTGAGAATCTGATTTTGCTCCTAGGTTACATGTATTGGGCACATCATTGGGGCCGTGGTCACTGACACCCCAGAACATGCACAGAGAGCTGCCAAAGGGGTGAAAATCACCTACGAAGACCTTCCAGCCATCATCACAATTGAGGTAACTGTCCGTGTGAAGGGCTGAGCTCCCTGTCCCTGCAGGCACATTTATTAGTATCCTCCAGAGGAGAGTTGAGCTGCAGGTAGGGATGTGACTACAGAGGGTCCCTGACTCACCATGGTTCTGCCTAAGGGACTTTTTGGTTTTTTACCTTTACAGTGGTATGAAAGCATACCCAACCATCCTTCTGCAGTATAATATTCAATAAATTACATGAGTTAGTCAATACTTAATTTCAAAACATGGCTTGTGTTGGATGATTTTGCGCAACTCTGGGCTAATATAAGTGCTGTATGCTTACGATAGACAAGGCTAAGCTGTGATGCTTGGGAGGTTAGGTATATTACATGCACTTTTGACTTAGGACATTTGTGACTTATGGTAGATTTATGGGGCTGTAACTTCATTGTAAGTAAAGGAGCATCTGTAAGTGAGTTTTAAAATCCCATCCTGCCCTGGGGTTTTTGGTCTCAGGAAATCTTCCCTTTCATAATCTTTGTTTCAGTCTCCTAACAATCAAACTGAGTTTCTCTTTTCCTAGGTTTTGGCTCCAGATGGTTCCTTCTGGGATTCTTTTCTTTTTCTTTCTTTCTTTCTTTTTTTTTGCAGTACTGGGGATTGAACTCAGGGGCATTCTACCTCCAAGCTACACCCCCAGCCCTATTTTTTATTCTTTATTTTGAAACCGAGTCTCAATAAGTTGCGAGTGCCTCACTAGGTAGCTGAAGCTGGCCACGAACCCGGATCCTCCGGTCTCAGCCTCCCGAATGCTGGGATTACAAGCGTGCGCCACCACGCCTGGCTCTTTTCTTTTTCTCAAGAACCAGTGTTGTCCATCTATATCTGAGGAAATGGGGCACATACCTCCCTGCACTTCGAAAGGACTTATTTTAAGTCTGTGTATAGAGCTTATAGAGATCTATGTATAAGAGAGAGGCAACGATCAGAGAGTTCTTTTTCCCCATCAGAACAATCTTCCTTCCCCTGAAATTCGTGTTACTGAAGGCTCTTTTTGATCCCCAGGATGCTATAAAGAATAACTCCTTTTATGGATCTGAGCTGAAGATCGAGAAAGGAGACCTCAAGAAGGGGTTTTCTGAAGCAGATAATGTCGTATCAGGTACAACGGCAGGTGTGGGGTAGCCCTGGTTTGCAAATTAAATTCAGGAGATATACATCAAACCCTGGAGCAGGGAGGAAGTTTCCTAACATTTCCTAATGGAAGATCCCCTCTGACATTTGTAACAAAACCATAGATAGTTGGCTGGGATACAGCGTCACTCATCTTGGCCTCCACGCGCCTGTCTCCAGGCTGGATGCACCCAAGTGATCTAGAGAGATTATACTTAGTGTTCTCTGATTTGGAAGCTTGCCTAGGGACGATCACAGTCACAGATGTGGCTAGCTTTGGATATGCCAGGCCTCTAAGCATAGACTCCTCGCCCTCCCCATCTTCTTATCCATCCTCAGCTAGCTTGGGCCCCTCCGCTGTCCTCCCCACTACCCCTCCCACCTGTCTCTGACTCTGTGAAATTGGGTCCTTAGCTCTGGACCCAGGACAAAGCTGCTGATTAACCCCCTTTGGAATTGCTTTCCATATTGGCTCATGGGCCTTACAAAGTCACTAGCAAGCCAGCTCTCCAGCAGGCTTGACCGTTCCACTTCTGGAAGATGCTCTTATTTTCAGCTTTTTGGTCACATCTGTTCATTCCTTTCCCTTTCCTCAAATTTTACAATAATAGTTTTAGAAGTCTGTGATTCCCACTGGTCTTAGTGGGAGGAGAACTTTGCATCTGAGATATTTCAGTGTCATTCTGGTTTCTTTATTGGGAGGGGGACACGTAACTCCCAGATAAGACCCTTTCCCACCCTAGTTGGGGAAACCAGAGGTTGTGAGCATTTGGTTCCTGCCCGGGCCACTTGGCCGTACGCTTTCTCCTTAAGTGAACACCGACCTCTGCAGCTGGGCTCACAGTGGGTTCTCGTTGCCTCCCCAGGAGAGTTGTACATCGGTGGCCAGGAGCACTTCTACCTGGAGACTCACTGCACCATCGCTGTCCCCAAAGGCGAGGCTGGGGAGATGGAGATCTTTGCTTCTACACAGAATACCATGAAGACCCAGGTAGGTGACCTGTGGGTCCACTCAGGGTGCTGGGACAGGGTGCTGATACGGTGGCAAAAGAGGGAGATCTGGTTTGGTCCTGAAGGGGGTTTGAGTATGATGGTCTTGGAGCCAGACCCTGTCACCAGCAAGCTGGTGTCTCTGATCTTGTCACATAACTTATCTCTGCCTCCGTTTCCTCATCTATAAAATGGAGCCTGGTAAGGTCATTGTATCAATCAGATGAGTTTTAATACTTGTGCTAGAGCCTGGTAATTCCTAGCTTTTATCATTCCGGTACTATATACCTTGGCTAAGTCATACCCTGCCTCAGTTTCCTCATCTTTGAAATGAAGGGGTTGGGTTAAGTGATAGCCACAGGGATCACTAACTTAGTTGCCATCGCTCAAATAGTCTCTACTGCCTGTAATGGGACAGTGGTCACCAGCAGTTTGGGTGACCAGCCTCTGACCAGATGGAATGATTTTTGGCTCTGAAAGGGTGCTGTGATCTGGATTGCTGAGTTCAATCTGCAGTGACTGCTGAGTGCGGGGCCTGCCCACTCTGACAGAGGGCTCCTCCAGGAGGGATTGGGAGGGGATTTTCACTCCAGGAATTCCAGAGTTCCCAGCAGTCATTAGGTCCATGGGTACTGGCCAGCCTTGCAGTAAGGTCTGAAATAATCCGAATGACGTCACTACAAGTCTTTTTCCCTCCCCATAGAGCTTCGTTGCAAAAATGTTGGGGGTCCCAGAAAACCGGATTGTGGTCCGAGTGAAGAGAATGGGAGGAGGCTTTGGGGGAAAGGAGACCCGGAGCACCGTGGTGTCCACGGCAGTGGCCTTGGCTGCCTACAAGTGAGTTCTAGAGCCTGCTTCTCCCAGGGGGCTCTGGGAAGAGGATTAAGGCCACTTGTACCAGGGACTCTTTCTGTATTCCCTCCTATTGGAAGTAGATTGCTCCTGCTTTGAGTTCTCATGGCTGTTTTTAGAATGTGAGGATGAGGGCAACAGGGCCTGTTTCTTTGTGTTCTGACCCACAAATCTATGTCTTATCTCCCCTACCTGGACAAGGACATCCTGATATTCCCTGTCCTTTGCAGCATGGCGCCTGTGCAGCAAGGCAGCCCAGCTCAGGTCTGCTGTGTGCCCGGGGGGAGGAAGCCTCCTTGCTATTAGCATCCCTGAGACTCCCAGGGCTGGGCTGCTGTCAAAGGCTCATGGGTCTCTAACCCTCTGCATCCTCTCCTCAGGACAGGCCGCCCCGTGCGCTGCATGCTGGACCGTGATGAGGACATGCTGATAACCGGTGGCAGACATCCCTTCCTGGCCAGATACAAGGTTCTGGATGGGGCGGGTAGCGTCATCTTGTAAGGACCTCAGGGATGAAGGTCCAGAGACCCTGGGCTCACTCCTACTTTTTGCACGACTGTCTGTAGAAATTCAAGAAGAAATAATAGAACTGAGAGAAACTCAAATCAGCCATCGGGCACACTTGAAAGGTGTGCTGGAGGAGGCTGGCAGGCTGCTTCCCAGGAGATGTCCCAGGGTGGCTTTCCTGACTTCTGGGAATCTGCTGTGGTCTGAATCTGGTCTTTGGCTAGTCAGGCTCAGGAACATGATCTGTCAGCAGACCCAGGGCAATCCCATTACTGGGTGCCTAATGTCACATGCTCGCAGCCTGAGGTAGAAATCAGAGTGGCCACTTAGCAATTTACAAAGAGAAATGAAACTTCCCAGGATCTTAAGCACAGGCCATTCAGGTGGGAGCCTGACCTGCCAGACCAACTTCTCCCTGGGACAGTCCCTTTTCTGGGCCTCTTGGATGACAAGTTCCAGGCCTGAGCAATGCCCGCCTTCCCTGTTCACATCAGGACAGCCTGACAGGACTCAGCCAGCTCTGTAACTGGCGCCCTCTCTCTCCACATACGGGTCTTAAACAAGCCCTCTTTTACCTTTCTGACTTGGTTTCATAATTTAAATCCCAGAAAGGGATTGCATTTTTTATTTCTAAATTCTTGTAAGCCAGGTGTGGTAGTGCACGTTTATAATCCCAGTACTTGGAAGGCTGAGACAGGAGGATCCGGGTTTGAGACCAGCCTCAGCTACTTAGTGAGGCCCTCTACAACTTAGTGAGTCTTTCCACAACTTAGTGAGACCCTGTTTCAAAATAAAGAATTAGAAAAAAAATAGGATTGGGGTATAGCTCAGAGGTAGAATACCCCTGGGTTCAATCCCCAATACCAAAAAAAAAAAAAAAAAAAAAAAAATCTTGTGAATCTGAAGAAAACAATTTTATCTTTCAGGGTTTCAGTTTCTACTCCTGAAAAAAAGGACTGTAAAGGATATATACATTCTATGTATATATATATGTGTATATGTATATGTATATGTGTATATGTATATGTATATGTATATGTATATGTATATGTATATGTATATGTCTGATTAGATAAGGTCAAGATGTACAAGCACATCCAGGCTCTTGCAGAATGTAACTTACTTTGCGAGACAAGAGCGGTGAGAGGACTCTGCAGTCTCCTAGCTCTTCCTCCCAGCCCTCCCCTCCCTGCCCTATCATGACCAACTTTCCTTTTCTTGCCTCCTTACTCCCTCTCCTAGGAGCTGGAGGCAGGTGGAAGGAGCGTGTTGCGTGGGCCAGGGTGTCAGGGCAGAGCAGCCCGGGCATGCCACGGGAGGCTTAGGTTCCTCTCCACTTGTTACAATCTGGTGATCTCTCTGGGCCATCTCTTCTTAAATTTTCTTTTCCTAGCATACCTGGTCCTCTCTGTTTCCCTTTGGTAGCAGGAGTGGGAGGGGAGGATTGGGGTCAGATAGAGGGAGGGCACCACTGAGAAACCGCTCTCCTTTCATCAGGTTGGCTTCATGAAGACTGGGAAGATCGTGGCTCTGGAGGTGGATCACTTCAGCAACGCAGGGAACACCCAGGATCTCTCTCAGAGTGTGAGTAGGACCCAGCCCTGCACCCAGGGGCGGCTGGAGGTCAGGAGCATGCCCCACTGCCTGTTGGCACAGCCAGGCCCAGGCCTCCCCGATTCTTGCCTGTTACGGCTACAATACTTCTAACTGGTGCCCGCCTCAGATTCTCATCCCTGATTAATTTCTGAAGCACAGGGATAATCATCTTATTTCATATTATTTCCATACTTCCTGTTCAAGATATTCTGACAAGCAAAGTTAGTTACAAAGCTTTATATATAGTGTTGTGACATTGTGTGTGTATGCATATGCAGGTAATACTGATTTATATGTATGTATATAATTAAAATAAAAACGTTAGACAAATTAAACTTAGCAGAGTTTAATTGAGCAAAGAACAGTTTGTCAATCAGGCAGTGCTCAGAGCCAGGAGAGGCTCAGAAAGCTTTGCTCACAGTGTGGGCAGGTGGCAGTTATGGATGGAAAGCAGAAGCTATGTGTACAAACAGCTCAATTGGTGATAGCCTGGCGTTGGCCCCATTTGAACGTGGTCCGCTCTGTTGGTTATCCATGAGGGACTGACACTTGGCTACTGTGGTTGGCTGAGACTCAGGTATTGGTTACAAAAGTACATTTCTATGTTAGGCTTCTAGTTAGTTGATGTAGAGTTAGGTTGCTGTTTGTTATAAAGGACTCAAGTACAGTGGCACACCCTTGGGAAAAAGTTAGTTTAATAATAGATAGAATGGAAATTTAGGTTTTTTTTGTTTGTTTGTTCGTTTGTTTTGCGATACTGGGGATTGAACTCAGGGGCATTCTACCTCCGAGCTATACCCCAGCCCTATTTTTTATTCTTTATTTTGAAACCGAGTCTCACTAAGTTGCAGAGTGCCTCACTAGGTAGCTGAGGCTGGCCACGAACCCGGATCCTCTGGTCTCAGCCTCTCAGCCTCCCGAATGCTGGGATTACAAGCGTGCGCCACCACACCCGGCTTAGTTTTTCATAGTTCTGAAGGCCAGAAGTCTGAGATCAAGGTATCTGCGGAACCTCACCCCTGGGAGTTCGAGGGGATAATCCTTTGTTTGCTAGCACTACTTGACTAGCCGTCTCATCACTCCAATCCCACTCTCTGCCCTCCCACGACCTCCTCCTCCAGGTGTCCCTTCTCATCCACCTCTGCCCTCTCTTACAGCAATGCATGTGATTGCACTTAGGGCCAACTCCAGTAAGCCAGGATAAGTTACTGCTCTCAGCATCCTTAACTTTATCACATCTTTTGCTTTATAAGATAGAAGTCACAGTTCCCATGATCAGAAAGCAAATATATATTTGGGGAGGAATTTTCTTCTTCCCACCATAAGTAGGGTGCTCTATTGTTGAGTTCTTCGATATCTTTCCTGATTTTGTGTCTAGTTTTTCTATTAATTTGGGGGGGGGCACTGAAATGTTCAACTGTAGATGTGAATTTTACATTTCTTCTTTCATTCTACCAGTTTTCACAGATCTTCCAGTTCTGTTGTTTGGGGCAAAGTTAGTATTACTTTGACTTTTGAGAAAACTGACATTTTTCATTATGTAATCTCTCACTCTCGTAATTTTTTTGGCTATAGTCTACTTTATCTGATATTAACAAAACTATTCCTGATTTCTTTTTATTAATGTTTACATGGTATATTTTTCTATATCTTTACTTTTAACCTGCCTATCTTATTATATTTGAAGTGATTTTTTGAAGATAGCATGTAGTTGGGTCATGTTTTTAAATAATTCTGTTTATCTCTGTCTTAAAATTATATTTATACTATTTAAATGTGATATAATTGTTGATATATTCAGACATAAGTCTATCATTTTACTTTTGGTATTTGTTTTCTGTTTACTCTCAGTTTTTTTCATTTCTCTGTATTATTTGTCTGTGGGTTACTTAAACTTGTAAAAAAATTTTCTTCTTGATTTATCTATAAGCTTTCTTTTCTATAGGTTTTTTTTTGTTTTTTGTTTTTTGTTTTTTTTTTTTGCCACTGGGGATTGAACCCAGAGCCTCATGCATGCTAGGCAAACATTCTGTCACTTGAGCTACATCCCCAGATTTAAAAAAAAAAAATTGAGGCAGGGTCTCAATTTTGTCTCTAAATTTTGAGACTTGCCCACACTGGCCTCTAACTTGTGGTCCTTCTGCCACAGCCTCCCGATTAGCTAGGATTACACTAAGACACCAGACATACACATACATCACTGCACCTGGCTTCTATAGTGTGTGTGTGTGTGTGTGTGTGTGTGTGTGTGTGTGTGTGTGTGTGTAGTACTGGGGATGGAACCCCTTCTACTTCCAGGTCATTCCCCCAGATCTATTTTATTTATTTATTTTTATTTGGAAACAAACTCACTAAGTTGCTGGAAGCCTCTTTAGGTTGCTGAGGCTGTCTTCGAACCTGTGATCCTCCTATCTCAGTCTCAGGGGTTACAAGCATGCACCACCATGCCCAGTCTGAAGATAACTCTTACATAGCTTTTATGCTGGTTTCTCAAAGTATTATATTTAATATATACAATTTATCTTTGTCAACTTGAGTTGTCATTTTACAGATGTATAGAAACATTACTTCCCTTTATGATGTTATTTTTATAAATTTTTCCTTTATGTACTTTTGGAACCACATTAAGATAGCATTATAATTTTTATTTTAATTATCAGAAATAATTTTGACAACTCAAGAGGAGAAAAAAGGTCCATTATCTACACTTTGGCTTACAGTGTCTTTTCTTTCAATATTCTAGAGTTCCTTCTTTTATCATTTTCTCTTTGTTTAGAGAACTTCTTTTAGTCATTCTTTTATTATAGGTTAGGTGGGGATATATTTTCTTAGTTTTACTTCATGTTTTGATTTTTTTCCTTCTTTCTGAAGGAAAGACATATTCCCTGGGCATTGGATTTGGGGTTGACATTTCTTTTCTTTCAGCACCTAAATAAGAGTGCCACTTCCTTCTACCCTGTATGGTTTCTAGTGAGAAATCTTTCGTCGTTCTAATTAGTTTTTCCTTAAAGATAAGGTGTCATTTTTCTTTGGCTACTTTCAATGTTTTTCTTTGTCTTCAGTTTTCAGAAATTTAATTATGATAAGTTTTGTCATGGAGTTCTTCAAGTTTATCCTTTTTGGGAATTACTTAGCACCTTGAGTTTGTAGGTTCATATTTCTCCAAAAATGTGAGAAGTTTTCAGTTGTCATTTCTCTGAGGTTTTTTTTTTTTTTTTTTTTTTGCGGTACTGGGGATTGAACTCAGGGACATTCTACCTCTGAGCTATACCCTCAGCCCTATTTTTAATTCTTTATTTAGAAACAGGGTCTCACTAAGTTGCAGAGGGCCTCACTAGGTAGCTGAGGCTGGCTTCGAACCCGGATCCTCCGGTCTCAGCCTCCCAAATGCTCGGATTACAAATGTGTGCCACCACTTCAGGCTTCTCTGAGTATTTCCTTTCTTTTCCCCTTTCCCCTTTTCCCCTTTCCTCTCCTCTCCTTTCCTTTCTTTTCCTTGTACATTGCAATCATACATCTTTTTATTTTTATTTATTTATTTATTCTTCTTATTTATTTATTTATTTATTTTTTTGTGGTACTGGGGATTGAACCCAGGGGCATTCTACCTCCGAGGTACACCTCCAGTCCTATTTTTTATTCTTTATTTTGAAACAGGGTCTCACTAAGTTGCAGACAGCCTCACTAAGTAGCAGATCCTCTGGTTTCAGCCTCGCAAATACTGGGATTACAAGTGTGTGCCACCATCCCTGGCTCTGTAATCATACATCTTGATGAAGTTCACACAGCACTTGTTGAACCCTCCCCCAGTTCCACCTACTTCCTTTCCCTCCCTACCTTCTCATGCTCAACACATTGATTAGCTTTGATGAGTTTGTGTATGTACATCATGTCCATTGAGGTGTTTTCCTCTCAAAGTCTTCCTCCCTCCTCCCATTTCCTTCAGTTAGGTCCCCT
>PVLC010028177.1:0-21216 GCA_004027655.1 Graphiurus murinus
TCTTGTTCCTTTTTTTAGTGGGAATGCTTGCAGTTTTTCTCCATTTAATAGGATGTTGGCTGTGGGCCTATTGTATATTGCCTTTATGATGTTGAGGTATGTTCCTTTTATTCCAATTATCTGCAGTGCTTTTAGCACGAATGGGTGTTGGATTTTATCAAATGCTTTTTTAGCATCTATTGAAATGATCATGTCATTTTTGTCTTTGATTCTGTTTATGTGGTGAATTACCTGGTTTGTTTTCCATAAGCTGAACCAGCTTTGCATCCTAGGGATGAACCTGCCTTGGTCATGGTGTATAATTTTCTTGATGTGGTTTTCAATGTGCATTGCTAGTATTTTGTTTAGCAGTTTTGTGTCTAAGTTCATCAGTGATATAGGCCTATTGTTTTCTTTTCTTGAGCTGTCTTTATTTGGCTTTGGTATCAATGTGATATTTGCTTCATAAAATATGTTTGGGAGAGTCCTATTTCTTTATATTCTATGAAACAGATTGAGGAGTATTGGATTAGGTCTTCTGTAAAGTTTTTATAAAATTCACTTGGAAAACCTTCTGGCCCAGGACTTTTGTTTGATGTCGAATTCTTTATTGTTGTTTCTATCTTTTTGATTGCTATTGATCACTTTAAGTTGTCTATATCTTCTTGACTCAATTTAGGAAGTTTCTATATGTCTAGAAATTTGTCAATTTCTTCTAGATTTTCCATTTTTTAGAGTACCATTTTTCAAAATAGTTTCTGATGATCCTCTGGATATTCACATGGTTGGTGGTAATATCACGTTTTTCATCTATTTTGGTCATTTGGATTGATTTTCTCTTTCTTTGGTTAGGTTGGCTAATGGTTTTTCTATCTTGTTTACCTTTTTAAAAAAACTGCTTTTCTGTATTTTTTTATTCTCTACTTCATTAATTTCTGCTCTGATTTTCATAATTTCCTGTCTTCTACTGGCTTTGGGGTTAAATTGTTCTTGTTTTTCAAGGGCTTTGAGCTATATCATTAAGTTATTTATTTGGTGATTTTCTGCTCTTCTTATGTGGGCACTCAGTGCTATAATTTTTCTTCTTAATACTGCCTTAAAGATGTCCCAGAGGTTTTGGTATGTTGTGTCTCTCTTTTTGTTGGTTTCTAGGAATTTTTTTAATTTCTCCCCATACTTATTCTATGATCCATTCCTTGTTTAGCAATGTGATGTTCAATCTCCCTGTGTTTATATGGTTACTCTGCGTCTTCTTATAGTTGATTTCTAGCTTCATTTCATTTCATTGCGGTCTGAAAAAGCACAGGGAGTTATATTACCTTTTTTTTTTTTTTAATTTGCCAGTGCTTGCTTTGTGACCCAGAATGTGGTCTATTTTTAAGAAGGTTCCATGTCCAGCTGAGAACAATGTGCATTCAGCTGTAGTTGGATGAAATATTCTGTATGTGTCTAATAGGTCCGTTCAGCTTACATTATTCTTTAGGTCTGAGGCATCTTTACTGACCTTTTTTTTCTAGAAGATCTGTCTAGTGATGTGAGAGGAGTATTGAAGTCTCCTAGTATTATTGAAATGGGGTCTAAGTGTGACTTTTTTATCATGAAGCGTTTGTTTTATGAAAGTGGCTTTATATATGTTTGGGGCATAAATGTTGACAATTGTTATGTCCTCTTGCTGAATGACTTTCTGTGTCTGTTCTGATAAGCTTGGTCTTGAAGCCTAATTTATCTATCATAGTTGCTACTTCTGCTTGTCTTCAAGTTCCATTGGCATGGATTATCTTATTCCAGCCCTTCGCCTTTAATTTGTGGGAATCTTTGCTTGTAAGGTGCGTTTTTTGTTTTTTTTCTTTTTTTTTTTTTTTTTTTTTTTTTTTTTTTTTTTTTTTTTTTTTTTTTTTTTTTTTTTTTTTTTTTGCGGTACTGGGGATTGAACTCAGGGGCATTCTACCTCTGAGCTATACCCCCAGCCCTATTTTTTAGTCTTTTTATTTTGAAACAGGGTCTTACTAAGTTTCGGAATGCCTCACTAGGTAGCTGAGGCTGGCTGCGAACCTGGATCATCCGGTCTCAGCCTCCCAAATGCTGGGATTACAAGCATGCACCACCCTGCCCTGCTGTAAGGTGCATTTCTTACAGGCAACATAAATGGATTATGGGTTTTAATCCATCTTGCCACCTTGTGTCTTTTTATTGGGAAGTTGGGGCCATTTATATTTAGTGTGATTATTGAGAGATAATTTTTAATTCCTAAGATTTTGAGTTTTGATTTCTGTTTGAGGTAGTGTTTGTTCTTCTTTGTTTAGTTGTTTGCTTCCTGGGAATTATTGTTTCTCTGGTTCTGATATTTACTTGTTAGTTCTTCTTGGTAGTTAATCTCTTTGAGTATTTTCTCTAGTGCTGGTTTAGAAGACATAAATTCTTTCAGTTTGTGTTTGTCATGGAAAGTTTTTATTTCCCCATCAATTTTGAGAGATAGTTTTGCTGGGTAGGAGAATCTTGGCTGCAAGTTATTTTCTTGCAGAGTTTGGAATCTGTTGCTCCAGGCCTTCCTGATTTTCATGACTAGGTTTGGGAGGTCTGGAGTGATTCTAATTGGTTTGCCTCTAAATGTCACTTGGCCTTTTAATTTTGTTGTCTTTAGTATTATCTCTCTGGCCTCTGCGTTAGTTGATTTGATTATTATGTGGCATGGTGAACCTCTTCTTTGGTCTTGTCTTCAGGGCATTCTATATGTTTCCTGTACCTGTGTGTTAACTTACATTTCTACATTTGGAAAATTCTCTGATATTACTTTTTTGAAATGATGGTTTATTTCATTAGCTTCAACTTCTAATCCCTCTTCTATGCTCATGTTTTTCTTAGGTTAGCTGTTTTAAAATCGGCCCAGATCTCATCAATGTCCAATTCATGCTGTCAGTTTCTCTTTTTTTTCCCAAATTATGTAGTATGCATTCATTTTTGGAATGTCATCTTCTTAGAGTGGTATTCTATTTTCTATGTGGTCTAATCTATTGATTATAGTTTGTATTGATACCCTCACTTCAGTTATTGCATCTTTCACTTCCTTCAAGGCTTCTCTTTGATTCCTGTTCGGGATTCAGATTCTTTATTTGTTCCTTTATTTCTTTCCAGCTCTACTTTCATTCTTTTTGGAAATCTTGTAAAATTTCTACTATTAAAGATCTTAATTGTGCTTCTGGTAATCTCTGTCATTCTGTGTTGGTGAGTTTTGTTTTTGTGGGATTGTGTAGCTCATTATTTCTTTGCTATTTTTCCATCACATGATTTCCCTATTCTTAAGTTTATATCTTTTTTTTTTTTTTTTGTGGTACTGGGGATTGACCTCAGGGGCATTCTACCCCCGAGCTATACCCCCAGCCCTAGTTTTTATTCTTTATTTTGAAACTGAGTCTCACTAAGTTGCGGAGTGCCTCACTAGGTAGCTGAGGCTGGCCGCGAACCCGGATCCTCCGGTCTCAGCCTCCCGAATGCTGGGATTACAAGCGTGCGCCACCATGCCCCGCTTAAGTTTATATCTTTGCTGTTTTTGTAAGCTTTCTCTCAATGTATATGTTTCTTATTTTTATTTTCTGTCTGCGAATATTATCTTTTACTGAGTTGTGAGTACTCTAGGGCTTCTTCTGCCCACTATAATGATGTCATCAGTGGGTTTCAGGTGTTGACTTCTGGGGTCCATTTGTTGCTTCTTTTATGGAGATTCATCTAAGACACCCGAACAGGACAGTTTGGGGCCTCTGTGTTTTTAGGCCTCGATGTGGGATGTGTTGAACTATTCCATCAGCAGTTTATCCTTGGTGTTTGGCAGTCCTTTCTGGTGGTTCAACTCTTTGGTCCAATTTCTGCAGTAGGGATTTAGATGTGTCCTCTGGTATATACAAGAACAGGTTGTGTTCATTGGTGAAGGTTAGTTGAGGGAGGAGAAGCCACAGTGATGGGTGCAAGAATAGGTTAAATAGAAGATATTATCCAGTGGAGTAAGAGTTTGAGTGTGTTAAGATGTTATATGGTAGAGATTAGAGACAGTGGATATGTGGGGGGATTCTGGTAGTCAATGTATTTAAGTGTAGTGGTATAAGTGGTGTAGTGATATGAGACAGGGAAAAAAGGAAAAAGTAAAAAGTGTTGAGGAGAAGAATATAGATAGGAGAGAGGGAGGGAAGCTTGTAAAAGGGATGAGAAAAAGAACCAACAACTGAGCAAAAAATAAGAAAGTAACCAACCATCCAAGCAAACAAACATAAATAAAACAAAGCAATACTAAACATAAACAGAGTAAAAAACAACAACAAAAAAACCCCCCAAATATCCCTGCAAGTATATAAGTAGAGCTCAGTTGGCCTCTGCAGTCCTTTTGGATCTGCATGGATATTTTCAGCTTTTAAATGCCTATTCACTATATTGGATTTTTGAGCATGTTTTAGGCATTTTATTTGCTCTCTCCATCAGTGCAGGCATAGAGTTCCACTAGTGCCTCTCCTGCTACAAGCTTATGTCTCTTATTCTCCATAGGGTCTGTCCCTGTGTCACTATTTGTATATGTAAGCAGAGGGAGTCAATGGATCTGGACCCAGTGTAAGCCCAAGATTCTGTGCTTTCCACAGGCCCCGTATGCATCTCTCTTTCTGCCTTTGCTGGTGGCAGGTGTGCAGTCTAAATGCAGGGAATTTTCCAGGGTGCCTGTAAGGTCATTATGCCCTGTGTGCTCTGGGTCTCTCCTGCACTTCCGCTCCTATCCAACAGCTAGAAGCGTGGGCAACTGAGTCTATTGTTTGCCACAGGGGCCCCTTTGGCAGTGCAGTTGACTTACAATTGAGTGCTGCTCTAGCTCTGGAGGGAGAGGTGAGCTGGGGTGTCCCCGCTGCAGGCTTAAGCTGGTCATCCCAGGCTTTCAGGTCACTGTCGATCGTGTGAGGATATTCTGCCTTATTAGGTTGTGTAGATCCGTAGTAGCTTTCTCCACATCTGGTCGCTGGGTATGCAGGAGGTCATCAAAAGTCTCAGTGCTGGTAGACCCTGATCCAGGCAGCTGACTCAATGGCAGCCACTGCTGCTGCGCACATGGGCTCTTTTGCTCTCCCTGGTCTACTTTCTGGGTTTTCTTCAACTGTGTTTCAAGTTTAGTTACTCTGTTCACTTTTTTGCTGATTTTTTTCTTCCATCAAGAAGTTGCTTTTACAGCAGTTTTGATTCAAGCTTTATAGCACACGAGAAGAGGTGATTCTGTCAGTTGCCATCTTCTACAAGAAATTCCTCTGTTGACTTTAGATGATTTCCCTCATCCTGTGCTCATTTACAGCCATCAGTTCATTCTGTACCCCACCTTTGCTGCATTCCTTAAACTGTAGTGCATAGTATTATCATTTTTATCAACTTCTGGACATTGTCTAATTTCACATGTGATATCTTCTTTGACCAAATTGCTTTTAAGCATGTAATGTTATATTTTTATATATTTGATCATCTCTTTTCTTTAAAAGATGAATTTAGACCATTTACTTTTTAGACAAATATTGTTAGAGGATTAATATTTATTTTGTAACTGCTTACTATATGTTGCAATTTATTTTTTGTCTTTTATTTATTTTCTGCCTTGTTTTTATTGGATAGTTCAAGAGTCCAGTTCTTCTTTTCTTAGCTTCTTTGTGCTTCTTTGTGATTTAAGTATCCCAGTGTGGTTGTCCTAGAATTTTCACTATTGATTGCTGGTGATAAAGTCTCTGTAAAGATGTTGTTTCTGTATCTGGGCCCTGAACACTAGGGGTCAGTTGTATTTTCAGCCAGAAAACACAATTTGATTAATTGAAAGAGAGGAAAAGACTGAACTCTAATTCATAAAGATACAATGAAACCCATGAGGACTAATGAGAATCCCCAGTACCAAAAAGGAAAAAAAAAAAACCACACAAACAAACAAACAAACAAATATGCTAACTAGAAACAACTTAGTTTAGTGATCAAATAGAATGAAAAAAAAATTGATCTTTTATCATGGAACACATGCTGTTAGTTAACATATAAAATTGACTTTAAATATTTTTTCAGCCAGTAAAGAAAATAAGGTAATGCTCAGATATCTAAAATATAGTGTAGGACTTGTTAAATAATGTAAAAATGACTTAGATTAAGGTTTATAATAATAATGGATTAATTTGAACCTTAATGAATAGGTATTTATAATCATAAATCGCATTATTAAGGACATGCCAATTAAATTCAGAGCTTATATTGCCCATGGGATGAAAATTTTACATAGCCAGACTAATGTTTAGAGAAAGGGGTCTTTGCCCTAGCCGGAATATTGATCTAGATTACCAGAACAGTTTTCTTTTGCTGCTGCATGGTGATGTCAAAGAGAATGACCTGTGGACCCAAGTGATTCACAAATGAACCCCTTATTTACTTTGACCAGAATTTCTGGTGAAGAAATTTAGTGGCTTCCAAATAATAGTAAAACTCACCAAGGACTTGGATAATTATGTACAGTATATGTTGTTTAAATATTGGATTTCACTAAAAGGCACTTGAGAAATATTAATTTTGGGGGGATCTAGTTCTAGTATAAACATGGAATGGGAACCAGATTCAAGGGATTAAGAAGTGTAGATATTGAAGTATTTGGACAGTGAGTACACTGTGCTGATGAAAATAAAGAGCTTCAGGTTTGAACATTTGGCCCAAGTACCTTGATAATAGGAATTGTTAGTCAAGGGATAACAGTGCTGTCCATTTTCTTTCTGCCACCTAAGTCAGCTCTTTCCTGATTCTAAACCAATAGGATGATGAAAACTACTACAGTACCTAGGTCAAAATAAAAATAAAGAAATAAAACAAAGTGAAGCTAAACAAACAAACAAACAAAAACTTAGGTTTTATTGGGGTTCTTCAAGGAACATATTGGCAGAACTTTCTCCATTGGAGGCAAACCAGATAGTGAATGTAGCTGGGAGCCAAAAAGTTCAAAATAGCTCCCAAAAGAGTATACTGGCTTTCTTTGACAAAGGAAAGGAAAATCTATAAAGAGGGATGAATGCAAGTAGTCTTACTTGCTTATGAGGTAGATCAAAGTGATGAAACATAACAAAGAGTTTAGTAACAGAATATATAAAAATAAATTATTATTAGTTCATATTGCTAAATAGCTGAATAGATCAGTGGACATAAATGGGCAGACAGATGGATATACAGATAGATATTTCTTGTACAGAAAAATTTAATGTTATTTAGGTAGATAATTTTTCTTTAAGGAGGTGAAGCATAAATCTCTACTCGATATCTTAAACTGTGCATGGCAACATTTTTTACAAAACGTACTGTATATAAAGGAGAATGGAAGAGAAACCAGACAAACACTACTTCAGCCATTCTGTCAAGGTTAACATGAATAGTGAGAAGTCATGTTGATCATACAGATCATTGATGCCATGAAAATAGTACTTAAACCTCTGTAATCTTCTTCCTCAAACCCTCAAACACAGTTCAGTCATGAGAAAAACACAAGACAAAGATATTTAAACTATTAACTGAGCCAACCCTATTTATCTGGGGAAAAAAATAAAAAAAACAAAAAACTCTGAATGGCCAATACAGGCAAAAGTTTGAACGATACTATAGAACTTAAAAAATATTGTTTGAAGATTTTTAACCTGAACCAACTGGAGATTTTCAATTTCTTGTACTACAAGAAAGATGATGAATGGAATGGAAAACAATTGGAGGAAAATCATTAGATTTTGTTAAATATAAGTAGGTCCATTAAATTTGCACTTGGCAATGTGCATCTAGTAATCAGGAGAGATTTTAGCTAAAGACATAAATTTTGTGGTTATTGACATTAGTTTAAAATCTGTAGGGTGGAATTATGACTATTAAGATTGTAGGAAACAAACATGTAGCGTTATTTGGCAAAACCGAAAGTGACAAAATAATAGCAATAGTAATAAAATGCTACCTTGCATTTGTAAAACACTTCATAATTTTTTTTTTTTTTTTTGCGGTACTGGGAATTGAACTCAGGGGCATTCTACCTCCTAGCTATACCCCCTGCCCTATTTTTTATTCTTCATTTTGAAACAGGGTCTCACTAAGTTGCGGATTGCCTCACTAGGTAGCTGAGGCTGGCCGCAAACCCGGATCCTCCTGTCTCAACCTCCCAAATGCTAGGATTACAAGCATGTGCCACCATGCCCGGATACTTCATAATTTCTCAATGGATGATCGTGAAAATATTCTATCTAAGAATTATGTTATAAGGAGAAGAGAGCTATCATCTCTTAATATGAAGATACTCAAAACCAATTATTAGAATTTCTTGGACATATATAGATCATAGAACATTTTTAACAAAAATGTTTAGATTTTCTTCACAAGTCTTCACTTCTTTCCTAGATATCTTATACTTTAAAATGTTGACATCAAAGGGCTAGAGAAATGAATCTCCAAATTTTACCAATACTTCATATTTCATAAACTTGAAAATGTATTATCTGAGAATTTTTATAATTAAAGTATACAAGATAATATGACCCTTCCTCCAGCCCTAATCTTGAAGAAAGTTTCTTTGAAAAAGAAATGTCTGCATGTAATGCTCTTCAGAAGGTGCAATATTTGCTGAGGTAGTAAGGTAATATGATGAGGTTATGTTCTGTTTGTCTCTAAAATTGATTCTGCATTTACACACACAATTAGGTTTACTTCTCTTTGGAAATGGTTACCTTGTTTCAAAATAAAAGAATAAAATCAGACTGAAGATGTGACTCAGCAGTATACCACCAATGGGTTCAATCCTAATTGCCACCAAATATATATACATACAAATACATATACATATGTATATAGTGGCTGGAAGTATAGCTCCAAGGTAGAATCCCCCTGGTTTCAGTTCTCAGTAAAAACAAATTTTTGACTGAAGTTTTTCCTTTGTTTCTTATTTTTTTTCTTTTACTTTCCTACTTGTTAAAATAATTCTTTTACTGGCACAGGTAAAGACGAAGACATTATACCTTGAGGATTTTTATCAACACTGGTGGACATTATTGCCTATCACTCCTTACCACTTCCTTTGGTTTGTGTTCCTCCATTTTCTAGTAGGAAACACCTTCTTGGTCTCAATTCATGTATTTCCTGTATAGTTGACCTAAACTGATGATTTAAGGAGAACCAGGTGCTCACTTCAGCAGCAGGTATACTGAAATTGAAAAGAGAATAAGGTTTACTCATGTGGTGTGCTTTATTCCTCATCTTCAGTAAATGACATATATATGTCATGTAATCCAAAAAGGTCATTGGCATTCATTCTCAGGGTTTTGTTGGAACTACTCAGAAATAAGAATTTATCCTCATCAGGATTGATAAACAAATAAGATAAAATCCTTATGATGGGTATTGTAGTTTAAAGAATGACATCAAAGAATGCAGTCACAAGAGAAGACAGAAGCCATGCATGGTGGCGCATGCTTGTAATCCCAGTACTTGGGAGGCCAGAGGATCTGGGTTCGAGGCCAGTCTCAGTTACTTAGTGAGGCTCTCCAAAACTTAGTGAGACTCTGTTTCAAAATAAAGAATAAAAAAATAGGGCTGGGGGTATAGCTCAGAGGTAGAATGCCCCTGGGTTCCATCCCCAGTACCGAAAGAGTGAGTGAGAGAGAGAGAGAGAGAGAGAGAGAGAGAGAAAGAGAGAGAGAGGAGAGAAGACAGAAAGTCCAACCCATAAAGTGACTTCTCTTGATTCTCTGCATATAACAATTACAGAGCCTTTATTCCCTGCCCCCCCCAAGCCTACTTAGTTTTTACATTATCTGTAACTGTAATACTCTTGTCTAATAAGTTGATACTCAACTCAGCTGTTTCTTGATTCTCTATCTAGATGATCTGCCCAATGCTTAAAGTGAGATAATAAAAATTCTCCAACTATTATTGTGGTGAAATTTATCTCTCCCTTTAAATCTATAAATATCTGCTTTATTTAGGGTGTTCTAAAATCAGGTGTGTTTATAGTTACAATTATCATTTTCTTGCTTAATTGATCTCTTTATCTTTATTTAATAGCTTCCCTTATCTCTTATTAATATAAAGATTATTTTAGGTGATGTAAATATGTCTATTCCTAATTTAAGTTCTATTTTCATGAAATAACTTATTCTATCCCTTCATTTTTAGTCCATGTGTATCCTTAGAGATGAAGTGAGTTTCTTGTAAGCAACATATCATTGGGTCTTGCTTTTATTTCTTTATTTTTATCCATTCAATCACTGTACATGTCTAATTTCAAAATTTAATCTATTTACATTCAAAGTATTTATTGTAAGGTAAGGATCAGTTATACCAAAATAAACAATGTCTTTATTACTATCTAAAGCAATATGTAGACTCAAGGCAATCCTCATCAAATCCTAATGGCATTTTTCAAAAAATGGAAAAAAAAATATTGAATTTATATAGAACTACAAAATTCCCCAAACAGCTAAAATGATGCTGAGAGAAAAAACTCATTGAAGGTTGTATACTTTCTGATTTTAAATTATATCATAAAGCTATAGTAAAGATTTGCTATATCATGGATGGATCTAGAGAATATTATGCTAAGTGAAATGAGCCAGACACAGAAAGGAAGATATTACATAATTTCATTTATATGCTTATATGTAGAATTGAAAAGAAGGGTCAAATACAGAGAGATAGAGAATAAATAATTGTTACCAAAGTCAGGTTAAGGACTCTGAATGGGTGGGTGTAAGAAACAGGAAGATGAAAGTCAAAAGATATAAATCACTGACTATGTAGGATGAATAAGTTGGAAGCTCAATGTACAACATGAAGAATATAGTTAACGATGATGTATTATATTCAGTATTTTTGCTAAATGAATGGATTATAGCTGGTCTTACCACAATAAGGAAAAATAGGTAATTATATAAATGATGGATATGTTAATTTTTTCTACTAATTATTTTATTACATATAACATCATGTTGTATACCTTAAATACAATTTATTTTTAAGTGCTTTTGTTGGTATAGTATTCAAAATTATACAAACAATCATGTACACAGGTCTTGATAAGTTTCCCTACAAGTCCCACCCGACCACCCACCCCTTCCTGTACATAATCATGAAATTGATAGTGATACAATCATACCTGGGCATAGAATAACTTCAACTGTTTCTCTCATCAGTTCTTCTTTATCTCTTCCTCTTCTACCTCCTCCCATCTCCTTCTTCTATTCTACCAGTCACTCCTCAAGTATCTAAAAATCCATTTTGTTTCCTATTTTCTCTCTAGCTTCCACATATGAGAAAAAATTTTGATTCTTAACTTTCTGTAAAAATGTAAAGAACCATGCTCCAGCCACTGACATAAAAAGTCGACAAAATGAATGAAAGATTCAGTTGATATTCTAAATTTGTGAGAGAGGAGTCTTCAAAATTAAAAGAATTTGGGAAATAGATGAGAGACAGAATAATATTTTAAAAGACTATTAGTAATGTACTACATGATGACATTTCTTGTTTGCCAGGGAACCTAGATTAATGTTAATAATACTCATTCTTCACCAGATGTAGTGGCACATACCTATAGTTCAAGCTACTTGAGAGGATGAGGCAGAACAATTAAAAATTTGAGGCTAGTTTGGGCAATTCAGCAATTCAGCAAGACCCTGTCCTAAGATAACGAGAATTAAAGACAGGGGAATTGTGGGTATAGCTCAGTGATAGATCACTTGCCTAACATATGTAATTGCAGAATTTTTTTTTTTTATCTCTAAACATTCTGCTTCTCAACCTGACTAATTCTACTAGAATTTTTTCCCAATCTTTGGTTCCCATACCTCCTCAGTTTTGTTGTACTTTAACACTTTCATATTAATAAATGTGCTATGTACTATGTATTTTATTTTTGGGAGATATAACTCAGGGACATTCTACTGCTGAGCTACACCCCAGCACTATTTTTTAATTATTTCTGAAATAGAGTCTTGCTAAATTACCATACACTGCTGGCCTCGATCAAGATTACAAATGTGTGCCACTGCACCCAGATAAATATGCTATCTCTTATAATTGTGTTTTTTATTTCTATCTAGACACAATGTTTGATCTGAATGAAAAGATTCAGTGGAAAGGATTTTAAGTGTCCTTCTGTAGAAGAATAGGCATTTGAGTTAGGAGGATGTTATAAACATGCCTCAAACCCTACTGGACGATCACTTATTTAATCCTTTTGCAGTTGAGGGTTTTTTAGGATGCTTCATTCAAGAGAACATCTAGACTACACATAAGGAACTCTAAAGAGAAATTTTAACCATAAATTTAGGTAGTTAACCTCATTATCACATCACAAACAACATCACATTCACAAACAATAAGAAAATATGTTAAAATTGGTTGGTACATCTTGGCAAAATAACAAATTGGGTTGAAGAGAGATCCAGCTTTCATAACAACAAACATTCTTCATTATTAAATTCCAAAAGATTTCTAAAAACTCATAATACTATTTTACTATCCTGGTACATAAAGTTGCATTTATTCATGTTAATATCTTTTCTTTTTACATTGATAGGAAAGAGAGGTATTTTTGAATTTGGCTTATTTTTTTTCAAAAGAGCTATACAAAATAAGAGTTTAAATAAAATCATATTGAAACATAAAATATTATTATGAGAAAAAAACTGAGACAGCATATTACAAACACTAGTTATTTTAAGTAAAATTATAATCCTTTCCATAAGGTTCATCTCTGAAGATATCTATATGTAAATAATTTCCAAATATAGTTAATATATTCACTACTTACACTTTAAAGTGGTACATTTGAATCTTTTATTAAATTTGTTTTTTAAAATGTGGTAGCTAAAATGATTTTCATGTGAAGGAATAAAAATGGAAGAGAAAAAATTGTTTTCAGGTAGCCCTTTGTACTAATATAATAAGAGGAAACCAAGATGGAGGGCCAAGGAAAGATTTTGGCCTTTATTTTTGTATTTTACTCAGCAAATTTAAAAGATGATTTGGTCAGTCTCTGATACCTCACATATAACATTCTCACTTGTGGCTCTTTTTTGCTGAATTTCCTTCCATTGCTATTCTTTCTTTTGTTTGTTGATATATGAATATATCAATTTCCCTTCTACATGAAATATTTTACCTTTGTTCTCACTTCATTTGCCTGAAATTTTTGCTCCACAGACATGTTATTATCCTTGAACCCTTCCTGCCTTATACCCCCCTTTTCATTTTCTTCTTTTCACATTTTGCGCTTGTTTAAAAATTGAGACATATGGATATGCATATAAAATATATAGTTTCAGGCAGAACTTCCCAGTAAAACTCATCTTCATTTCTTTGATTTTATAGACTCAAAATATGAATCTTTGTGTAATAAAAGATTGGACTTAAAGAATTGCCATTGACATCTAATTTGTTTATGTAAATTTTATTCTTTTTTCAATATAAAGATTGCTTACATAACAAATTATATTTTCAGATTAAATTGTTCCATCTGGAGATGGTAAATTGAGGGGACTCTACCATTTCCACACACACACGTCAATCAGTGAGCTCTATTGTATTTCTAATTACATTTTTAAAAAGAGAGATAAGGCTCACTTGCTGCAAATTATAATTTTTCTTCATTTTAAATGTTCAGCTGCACATGAAATTATAAATCATATTTCCAGTATATGTATTTGAATGCAGTTTTCACTATTTCAAGTAGTTCTCTCATTTTAATAAATCAAAACTCCTTTATAGAATACCTTCTGTATGGCAATGTCTCCTAAATCTCAGGGATGTAAAAATGTATAAAGATGATGTTTTCACTCAAGGATCACACAGACTGTACTTGCATGCTAAATTTTGTTTTGATCTCTGGACTGAAAAATATAGTCTCACAATTTAAGATTTATGCTGCAGTTTAGTAGTGCTTTTCATCACATTTGATTGGATAATGCTATATTTTCAAACAAATGATATTTACATGTATATGAAAATTTAATGAATTGAAAAAAGATTTAGCGATATCAATCCAATTAAAAATGGAGAGAGATACTAAATTGGTAGAGAACGAATATTCAGGACACATTCAATTGTTTTATCTTATCTATTGTTTTTCCAAGCTTCATTTGGGAAGTTAAACTTATGGAAGTATAAAGGAATAATAACAAAAATGAGCTTTTGCACGAAAAATATTTAAAATATTTACTCAATGGTAAGACTTACTCATCAACTAGTAAGTACTCATTTCTGACAAAAGGAGCAGATATCATTTATCGATATAAATATACCTAGTAGCGATTGTAAGCTGGAGGTTAGCCCTGGTTTTAGGCTAATATTTAATGGAGGTTGGGCTATTAAAGCACTGTGACTGACTTCAAGCAGAAAGTCCCATAACAAGAGCTATATTTTTCCTAATAAGTGTGATTTTGGGGAAAGAGAAATTTGAGAAGACAGCAGGAGGATAGCTTTAGAATGCCTCTGAACATTTGCATAGAAATATCTATATATATTTATACACACACACATATCTGTTAGGAAAGTAAAGGAATAAATACATGGAGAGTACCTGGAAAGAAAAATAAGTGATAAGATTTGACCCTACTCTACAAAATACAAGTGGGAAAAATAACCAACAACACAAGATCTGTGTTGTATTTGCAGTAACTTATGAGATGGCATAAAAAAAAGGTACTAAAGGGTTGCCAAGAGCTAAAAATAATTCAAAATTATCAACTGGGATTCATTGGAGAGCTCGGTGGAAAAAATGGTAGAACAATGTTTTCAGTGGAAAGACAAAAGGTTAGGGACTCAAGACTTCAATGAGTGAATCTAGGACTGTGTGAAAAAGTCAGATGGTACTGATGAATTGGGGAATATCAACACTTGAAACTATAGTTTTTGTTTTGTTTTGTTTTGTTTTGTTTTTTTTAAGACAAAGCCACCAAATCATGAGAGACTGTTGGAATCCACTGAAAATAGGCACTGGCTTGATTTTCCAACATCATGATTTAATCATTTAAAAAATATTGACCCATAAAGTTATTTTCCAGATATTGATACATTTCACCATGTAATATATATTATAAACTCACATTCTTAATATACTACTAATCTCACCATAAATATCTTAAATACTAGGAAACTGTCACAATTATGGTGGCAGATACCAAGTATTCCTAAACATTAATGTTAATTTGAAAACAAAAAATATATACAGGTAATAAAAATAGTCATTATGCAGTAAATATCAATGATTTCCTTGAATCTTTCTTAGCTTTCAGAATTTGTATGTGTGTGTGTGTGTTTGTGTGTGTGTGTGTGTTTGTGTATGTGTGTG
This sequence comes from Graphiurus murinus, assembly GCA_004027655.1. Classification (NCBI taxonomy): domain Eukaryota; kingdom Metazoa; phylum Chordata; class Mammalia; order Rodentia; family Gliridae; genus Graphiurus; species Graphiurus murinus. The sequence continues at coordinate 15,332 of PVLC010028177.1, forward strand.
TGTGTTTGTGCGTGTGTGTGTGTGTGTGTGTGTGCGTGTGTGTGTGTGTGTGTAGTACAGGGGATGGAACCCAGGGGCCTTCTACCTCTGAGCTACACCCCCCAGATCTATTTTATATGTTTTTATACTAGCTGAGAAATATTTCTTTTAAATATACAAGTATAAATAAGCTTAATTTGTTTGTCAGGTTTTTTTCAAGTTAAAATGATGTTTCATTAAAAAAGTAATGAAGGAGCCGGGCGTGGTGGTGCACACTTGTAATCCCAGCATTCAGGAGGCTGAGACCGGAGGAGGCACTCCACAACTTAGTGAGACTCGGTTTCAAAATAAAGAATAAAAAAAAATAGGGCTGGGAGTATAGCTCGGAGGCAGAATGCCCCTGAGTTCAATCCCCAGTACCGCAAAAAAAAAAAAAAGTACTGAAGGCACAGGGCAAGTGCTTTTTTTTTCAAGACCACCATTTACTCAGATAGGAAAAATTGCTACATGCATATCACTAATTTTATAACATAGAATATTCAAGTACATGTGTTAATTGATTTACATTATAGTTTTCTCATAAATGATCTTAAGAAAACATATTTTTTTTACTTTTTCCAATAAAGTATGATAGTGAGAACATAATGACTACCAGTTCTGTTTGATGCCATTTGCTTGATTCCTAAGAAATGCCAAATATTTTAACATCCTCTTTCTTTGATTTGTTTTGTGTCATTAGTACAAATATTAAGCAGTCATTCTTGGATAAATCATAAGATGCTTTATGATATATCACAAGATGTACATATATAGTTAGCACTGATTATTTTGTACTACTTGTATTTGTTGGTAAGCAGTCATATTAAAGAAGTCATCCTAAACTTATTAAAATTGAAAATGAGTGGATATAAGCAAGATAACAATAACAAAAATTAATACTGTAATATAATATTTCAAAATAAGTGTGAGGATAATAAAAATTGATATTAAATTGAAATAACAGGCCTTATAATTAGATAAACTTTAAAAAAATGATTGAAGAAGAGGAAGATTTATTTGAAAGAGTATTGGAAGAATTTAGGAAAGATCTAAAAACTAACAAAAAATTTTCCACATGAAGATTAATCCAGTTAAAATATAATATAAAATAAGCAACATGAATAGTTCCTTAAGATAAATAAATGTGTAATGAGGAATATTTTTAAATGAAGTAACTCTTCGAACTTATCAATATATCTTGAACAAAGAAGATCCAATTTAAAAAAAAATTATCCAGCAGGATAAAAAAGACTTAAAATAATGAAAATTTACTGAACTTTTACTATAACTTATAATTAAAAAATACTATTGCATTAAGAAAAATACTTTTAAACTATTCACTGAGCAAACACTGTTTTGGAAAAATCAACTTTGGACAATATAGACAATTTTTTTTTTTTGCGGTACTGGGGATTGAACTCAGGGGCATTCTACCTCCGAGCTACACCCCCAGCCCTATTTTTTTTTTATTCTTTATTTTGAAACTGAGTTGCGGAGTGCCTCACTAGGTAGCTGAGGCTGGCCGCGAACCCGGATCTTCCGGTCTCAGCCTCCCAAATGCTGGGATTACAAGCGTGCGCCACCACACCCGGCTTATAGACAAAATTTTTAACAAAGTTTTTAAAATAGAGAAAGATAGGACATTGTCATGCCTAATAACGATGAGATCAATTTTATAAACCAAAAATTATAAAAGATACATGTGAAAATAGACATATATTAATAACAGTGTATCTCTCTTAATTGAAGACAGATATAGACAAGTATTAGTAGGGATATAAAATTATATTAAACAGTATAATCACTAATATTTTTATAGATATAGGTTTATCTAAATATAATTAGATAAATTTCTATATTAGATCTACTAAATAAAGAAATTATAGATATAGGGCAATTAAAAGTATAAGAATTAGAATAAAAAAGGTAAAACTATATTTATAGATATATATCTGAAAATTTTCTGAAAAATGATAAAATTTATCATGAATGCTAAATGATTTAGCATACTAGATGATTAAGAAAACAATATTCAAAATGAGTAGCTTTATTATATAAAAAGTTGTAATAAAAGGGACTTATTTACTTTAATAAAAATATATAATAAAATAGAACTATAGATAAAAATAAGACACATCAAAATCCATGTGAGATAGACCATGGAAAACTTCTGAACAATACATAAATCAAAAGTTATAACGTATTTTTATTTAGGGCCTAATGTTATAAATATATAATTTATCTTGACATCAATTTATAAACAATATAATTTCTCAAAATAATGGATACTATTATTATGTCATTGTTATAATTTACTAATGTGTACCAGTAAAAGCAAGAGAAATATGTGCTGGTAATTTTATATGTGATTTCCAGGATTTCTTTTTGAATTTAAAGTCACAATGAAGCCGGGTGTGGTGGCTCACGCTTGTGATCCCAGTACTTGGGAGGCTGAGACCTGAGGATCCAGGTTCGCAGTCAGCCTCAGCTACTTAGTGAGGCCCTCTGCAACTTAGTGAGACCGTGTTTCAAAAAATAAAGAATAAAAAATAAGGCTGGGGGTGTAGCTCAGAGGTAGAATGACCCAAGTACTGCAAAATAAATAAATAAATAAATAAATAAATAAATAAATAAATAAATAAATAAATAAAGTCACAATGAAGAAAACTGTTTAAGAAGCTGGATTGAAAGGTTATACATTAAAGATATTTGGAGGTGGGGTCTGTGGAAGGTAATTAGGATTATGTGAGGTTATGAAGGTGGAGCCCTCATGACATTATTAGTGCCTTTATAAAAAGGGGTGGAGAGACTTTAGCCCACTAGCTCTGTCTTGACATGGGATACCATCCACCATGTAACAGAGCATCAACAAAGTCCAGCAGAATCCAAGGAGACACAAGAACTACACTTTTGGGCTTCTTAGCCTCCAGAATTATAAGAAACAAAATTTTAATTTATAAATTTCCCAGCTTCAGTATTTATCTATTGCAACAGGTAATGGGATAAGATGGTTTTCTTTTTCTCTCTCTTTAATTACTAAGCAATGAGATGAGGTCTTCATTTCTTAAAGAAAACTTTGTGTAAAAGAATTTTTTTTTGGTTAAAATTTCTTATATTCACTTGCTTTAGTAAAATTATGTTTCAATACCAAAGAAGCTGGAATTGAATAACGATCTATTCATGATTTGTCAAGTCTTATTGTTTAAAAATAAATGCATAAACCATAATTTTAAATGTATATATGAGGTACAAGAAGTAGAAGGAAAAATATAATGTAATTTATATTTCCTTCTTATAGATTATTTTTGAATCATAGAAATATTTTATATTATCATACAACAAAATTGAATGAAATAGAGCTTAAATATTTGAAGAAAAATAAAACCAAAAATTCCATCTTTACATTTAGTAAAAATATAATCATATTAAAGGAATTTTTCTCTCCAAGTGATTTTAATATAGTTAATTATTCTCTATATATTTTAAAAAGAAAAAGTCTTAATGTAACTTCAAATACTGTATTATCAGTGGTAAAGTTGGCACAATTTCCCTGAGATTGCAATGTTGACTTATGGGTCAAAACAAATCAGCAGTTATTTAATTTTGTCATGGGTTAAAACAAATGAGTAATTATTTAGTTTTATTCATAACTGAAGTAAAGAATGTACATGTGACATAGTGTGTATGTGTGTGTGTGTGTGTTTGTGTGTGTGTGTATGGTACCAAAGATTGAACCAAGGGAATTCTAACTCTGATCTACAATCCAGTCCTATTTTATTTTAAAACAGTTTCACTAAGTTGCTGAAGTTATAGATAAATTGCTGAGACTGGCCTTGCACCTTCAATCATCTTGACTCAGCCTCTTGAGTACTGGAATTATAGATGTACACCACCATGCCCAGCCTTGTCATATATTTCCTAATTCTGGCTACTAGAAATCAAAATAATAGATAAATAAATAAATAAATAAATAAATAAATAAATAAATAAATAAATAGAAAAAGAAATCAACAATCAATCCATCTGCATTGAACATTCCTATAGTTCAAACTATATTGCAAATATATACTATTTTGCATTGTAATGAAACAGTGCTCCAAGTCTGGGGCAAGTATTAGAAAGTATATAATATTGTGTCATACCACAAAGAAAGGAAGTTATAGCAGAGTTCCTGGATTATCTCAAAAGAATGCTAGAAAAATCCTCAGCAAAATATCAGCAAATCAAATCAAACAGTGTATAAAATAACTATATACTCCATAAGTGGGACTTATCTAGTATATAAGGCTAGTTAAACATCCAAAAATCCATTAATGTAGTCCCTTGTCTCAACAAAAACAAGAAGAAAAATCTCAACAGGTGAAAGAAGTGAGGAAAAAAGCATTTGAAAAAATTCAATAACCAAGTTAATCTCTCAGCAAACTAGGGGTAGAGAATACCTCATCAATTTGACAAAAAATATCTACCAAAACCCTACAACTAATATCATTTCTTTCTGTGAGAAATTAGAAACCTTCCCACTGAAATCAGAAACAAATTAAGAATATCTCCCTTTTTTTGCTATTAATTTTTAGTCTCACACTGGTTGGGAAAAGATTAGGCAGGGACAGAAGACACTTCCATGTTCAACCATCTAGGCTTCGCCGTGAAATGATGCATACAATCATTAACTTTCTGATACCGGCTAATCTCACTTAGCATAATATTCTCAAATTCCATTCATTTTCCTGGAAATGACATAATTTTCTTCTACTCTCTCCTCTTGGCGTTAAGGACACATAATCTTATTTTTTCCACACACATTGGACTATTTCTTGCTGTCCTTTACTAGTTCCTTTTTCCCTACTTGCCTTCTGAATACTGAAGATACTCAGTAGTTATTCACTATCACCCTGATCTTCTATTTACACCTTTGTCCTAGAAAATATTACATAGTCGCAAGGTAAAATGAAATCTAAATGCTGATAATTACTGAATGAGCGATCTAACTTCTGAAGGCTCCCAGACACATCCATCTGACTGCCTATTTATATCTGTGCTTTTAAAGGGAATAAATAATTTCAAATTTGATGCAGTCAAAACAAAGTAATTGGTATCTCTTTTCAAAATGCTTTTTTCCTGATTTTCTCCCATTCCTATAAATGCAGCTTTATTTACTCAAGTGTTCAACTCATACTCTGAGGCAACATCTGCAGGCTCAGTCTTTCTCTTATTCTGAGTATCCAAGGTATAAGCAAGTACCACTGGCTTTACATCTGAAGTAATCCTAAATTAATGTTATTAAGTATGAGTCAAATTATATCAGAAGCTTGCTTGATGTCTTTCAATGAATTCCAGTAGACTTGAATGAGTTATATCCCTGCCCTTTCTATGGAGAACTGCATGAGCCTCTTCCTGTCCACTTAACTCCATTTAATAATGCCTTCCTGTCTTATATACAAACCAGCTACTGAAACTTTTTTCTGTTCTTTAAAAGTTCTAAACTTCATCCTACCCTGGAATCTTTGAACTAGCTGTCCAAGTTTCTATGGAACATTGTACAGGTTATACTATATGTTAGGTCATTAAAAAAAAAAAACACTAGTGTGGAGACAATAGATAAGCAATAGGAAAAAATCAAAACTTGGTTCTCTAAAAAGATTGGTAAAGTAGCTGGGCGTGGTGGCGCACGCTTGTAATCCCAGCATTCGGGAGGCTGAGACCGGAGGATCCGGGTTCGCGGCCAGCCTCAGCTACCTAGTGAGGTACTCCGCAACTCAGTGAGACTCGGTTTCAAAATAAAGAATAAAAAATAGGGCTGGGGGTATAGCTCGGAGGTAGAATGCCCCTGAGTTCAATCCCCAGTACCACAAAAAAAAAAAAAAAAA
>PVLC010028178.1:0-20000 GCA_004027655.1 Graphiurus murinus
GCCAATCAGTGTCATTGAGTTCTGTTATTGTGGGGTTGTGCTGACTCATTGTTTCTTTTGTGTTTCTCCTTCTCATGGTTTCCCTGTTCTTAAATTTATAACTTTGCTGCTCTTGCATGCTTTCCCTGAATTTGTAGGTTTCTTATTTTTATTTTCTCTCTGTGAATGGTATCTTGTACTGAGTTGCAATTACTCTGGAATTTCTTCTGCCTGTTCTATTGGTGTCTTTGGTGGGTTTCAGGTGTTGACTTCTAGGATCTAGCAAATGCTGAAAGGCTACCAATCCTCCGAACAAACATACATAAATTGTAGCAATGCAAAGTGAAAACAGAGTAAAAACGGAACAAAACAAAGCAAAAAAACCCCAGAAAACAAGCAACGTCAGCAAGTAGCAAGATAAAAATCCCTGCAAGTTTGTAAGAACAGACCTGGTTTGGCCTCTGCAGGTCTTTTGGGCAGATTTCTGCTGCTGTGGGCGGCCAACAAGATGGCGGCTGCTACTGCTGCGCACACGCCGACTCCCGGGTTCTCCCTGGTCTGCTCCTCAGACTCCATCCAGCTGCCCGTTTCCCCACTCACCCTTGGGCCGATTTGCTTCTCCCCCCTTCCGTCGAGAAGCTGTTCCTGCGGCAGTCCTGACCCAAGCCCTGGGGTGCAGTTATCTCTGCTCCGGCTCCGTGAGGAGAGGTGAGCTGGGATGGTCCTGTGCGGGCTTAAGCTGGTCGTACACGCGTTCTGGTCTCTGTCGAAGGTGCCTCGAAATGCCGCCTGGCTAGGATGAGGAGTTCAGGAGTCGCTCACTTCAGCTCTGGCCGGTGGGGTGCAGAGGGTTGTTGTATATTTCTTTCTTAGTAGACTCCACGCCGGGGGCCGGCTCGATGGCGGCTTCTGCCTGGTGGCGTGGCGCCGGGGCCGCGGAGACGGGCTTCTTTGCTCTCCCTGGTCGGCCTTCCGGGTTCTGCTCAGCTGTATTCCAGTTTTCGCAGCGTTTTTCACCTTTTTGTTGCTTTTTTTCTTCTTTCAAAAAACTGGATCCACGACTGATTTGAATCGAGCTCACAGCGGCTCTTGAGACGTGTCTCACTCTGTCGCCATCTTCCTAAAAATTTCGTATTTTTAAACACCCTAGACCTTGTGGAAATATCTTGGAAGGGACTTCTAGAACCTTCTGTCTTTCAAGCAAAGTATGGAAGGATCAATAAAGTTTGAGACACTTTTATAAATGTGGCCATGTCTATAATCAGTGAATATATAGTAAGGGAAAATAACTCTCAGTGTTAATTAGAGAACAGGTAAAATTAAAGTTTGGGGGGGGGCAAAGGAGGAGAGTTTATCAATTTTCCCACTGAGATTAAAAATAGCAAATCATAAATTACTAAGACATAAGAAAATAGAAATAGAGGCTGGACTAGGTTAGGTGAGTTGAGAATTCACCTTGGGCACAAAATTTGAGATGTCAAGAAACTCAGCAATCAATATAAGCAATATTTTAATGCAGCATTTAAAAAAGTAGAATCAACATTCTATGGCCCACCGTTGTTACCTATTGTTTTGTAAATAAAGTGCTATAGAAACAAGGTCAGAATTAGGATAAGACAAGCAAGACAAGGTTGTAAATTGCAGGGTCATATCCTGCCCCAAATTTTGTAATTCTGTCTATTGTAGGCTTTTATTGTTAGTTTTAAAAATATTAAAATATTATTTATCTTGATCATTGAGATTCTTTATGCCCCTTGAATTTTGTACCCATGAGAGTGCTTCACTGGCTTCTCCCTAGTCTTGGCCCTGAGTATAGCTGGCCTTTACTGAGTATTTGTTCATACATCAGGAAAATAACATACACTACTTTAGTTAGTCCTCTCTATATCCCTATGCCATAGCTATTGTTATCTTCATCCTGGACACAAGAACACAAGATATGAGAGAGGGCCCTTGCCCAAGGTCTCACAGCTAAAGTGACAGGTCTGACTCCAAACCTCACTCTCTCCTTTCTCCTAAGGCATGATAGCCTCTAATGCTTCTCATTCATCTAAACCACCGGTACCTGATCTTGATTCTCTGCATACGTGGCATCTGTAATAGGCAGTTTCCAGCCTTTTCCCTGTATGCTTCTGCGAGACAACACCACATGGCCAGATAATTTATATGCCTTACAATGCTTCTCACTTTGCAGCAACTAGAAGGGAAATACCATATCCTCTTAGCTGCAATACCCTGGCTGCCAAGGAAGCAAAGAGGGGCAGCTGCTCCTGTAAGTACACACTCTCTATGGCTATCCAAATGGGCACTGGCAGGTTCTAGGCTGAAGCGCAACAGAAATGTTGGTGTTATATCTTGAAACTAGATTCCATCCTGAAGAAGCTGCTCTTCTCCTAAATGGCCCATTTAATTATTGCAGGGTTCAGTGATGTCCAGGTGCCTTCTTAAATCTTTACAATATGGTTGCATGATTTGCCTTTGCCCAGGGACATGCCAAACTCCCCACAGTGGAGCTATTTTAAAAGGAGGAGTGGCTTCTAGTTAGAAAGTCATTTAACTATTCCATTAAAAACAAACAACAACAACAACAAAACAGACACTGGGGGGAAAAGTCTGTGACAGAGATCCTATGGTAAAAATCTAGAAGCCATTTTAATTTCTGCTACTTTTGGAGATGATGAATATTGAGTGCTAATAATAATTGTTGATATAACTTCATATAATCTCATAGAAGAGAACAATGCTACTGGTCTGAAACGGGTGTGGATCTTCTGTATTTTCTGTTTCATTTTGTATCAAAGGCCCAGATTCTTCTCAACCAGAACATTATGTTCCTACTATTCTTCTATATTGGTGATACTTTGAAGTAATGCAAATACTGTCCGGTTCTGCTAACATTTTTTGAGCATTCAATACGACTAGCAAGAATCAAATAGCTGCTCTGGGCTGGGGATATAGCTCAGTGCTAAAGTTCTTGCCTGGTGTGTATGTGGCCCTAGGTTCAATTTCTAGAACTGCAAAAATAAAAATAAAAAAGAAAGATGCTGGCAGCAATGCCTTACACATATTGGTGGGCAGTAAATACTTGTTGAATGGATTAATAAATTATCCCAAGAGATGCTGACCCTTTAGTGAAGATGAATTTGGACACTGGCCAAAAACTCATGTCAACACAAGTTGAGAACACACACACACACACACACACACACACACACACACACGTATTTCTTTTTCTGAGTTATGAGTATATAGAAGGATGTAGATATGATGCCATTTTAGAACAGCAGAAGAACACTAGAATCAAGGTCAGAAACAAGAATTGTGATTGGCCCTAGAACTACATTTTTTTTTTTTTTATTTGTGGTACTGGGGATTGAACTCGGGGCGTTCTACCTCCGAGTTACACTCCCAGCCCTATTTTTTTTTAATTCTTTATTTTGAAACTGAGTCTCACTAAGTTGTGGAGTGTCTCACTAGGTAGCTGAGGCTGGCTGCGAACCCAGATCCTCCGGTCTCAGCCTCCCGAATGCTGGGATTACAAGGGTGCGTCACCACGCTCAGCTTAGAATTACATTCTTGATGATGAAAAATACTAATACTTAGGTGGATATGAATGAAGTGGAGCACCATCCATGCATCCCATCCAAAGGGAAACATGAGCCTATCTAAAAAGAAAAGAAAAATAAGCAAAACCCCTCAAATTTATAAAAAAGCAATTGACCTAAAGCTTCAGAGGAAGAATGTACCTCTGTGACTTATTGAGAAAGCCCCCAAAATATTTGGAAACTTTGAAAAGATCTGTGAGATAGGATAAGACAAAACCACTATGAAATAGAAGCAGAAAGCTATAAGGGACACTATTTTAAGATGACCCATAAAATGATTTCTAATGACAATGAAAAATATAAGATGATAATAAAAAGAAAAGCACATGAAGAAATAAAAGAATAAAAAGAAGAGCAAAATTGGGTAACAAAACTAAAATGCACACTGGAGGAGTATGTATTTTGTAAAGAAAGGAATATGAAGGAAGTAATAATGACAGAACAAAACATTAAGGTATTGAGTAAGACAATAGAAGTGAGTCTATGAGATAGTTCTTTTAAAACATACTTTTCAAAGGCTGATAAAGAAAAAGGAAAAACCCAAATGGACAAAAGTTGAAGTGAGAGTTTATAATAAGAAAAAAGATTTTGAATTTTGATAAACATATTGTATAAAACTCTATGACAATAAATTGGAAAGCATTTACTGAAATGGATGAATTTTGCCTGAGAAAAAATGTTCTATCACATTGACTCAAAAGTAGAAAACTTGAATAGAGATTAACCAAGGACTAAATGGGCAAGTATTATAAGAAAATCACATCAAAAAAGGTTTAAACAACTTAAAATTTCAAGGAAACACATTATTCTTTTGCAGAATGCCTTCATTTCTATTTAAAAGATTAGAAAATATCCAAATCACTTTTTAAAGGTAGCATCTATTTATGCACAAATCTGACATAGCACATGAAAAAAAGAAAAAAAAACTTTTGAAAGAATTTTGATAAAAACTAGCAGACAAAATTTGAAAGCATACTTAGCCAATCATCCTCTGTCAGTGGCATTTATCTCAAGAATGAAGTTTAATGGCAGGGCATTTACAGGTATATTATTTATATTAATAGTTGATAGAACAAAGTCTGTGACAATTTCAATAAATGCAGAAATGCAGTGTTGAAAATTAATATTTAATACTTAGAAAAAACAGAGGTTGTCAGAAAACTATCAGCAATAAATAAAAAATTCTTACCTTAAAACAATAGATATTATTTGATTGATTGATTAAATAAATATTTATTTAGCAGCTACTATATTCAAGGTACTTTTTAGTCCTTGGGTATTTACTGGTGAAGAAACAGACAAAAATATTTGTCTTATATTCCAACATAAATTGGAATGAAGTGACATATAATATAAAAGACAAAATATACAGCATGTTGATAACTACAAGTGTGGAAAGGGGAAGCAAGGCTTGGAGTTTACTTGAAGCTGAAACTTCAGTAAAACCGTGGAGCAGGTGGAGAGTGAGCCTCCTGGGCATCTGGGGAAAATGTGCTCAGAGCAGAAGGAAGGAACCAGGTGCCCGGTGGAGCTAAGCAAACTGAGGTGAGAGCAGAATTAAATGAGGTAAGAGAGTGTAAGGGGTGACAGAGAGGTTGAGGGCGTAGATCATGTGTGGACTTGCAGACCATTGCAACAACATTGACTCCCACATTCAGTTAACTGGGCATTGCAGGAGGCTGTGATAGGATCTCTCTGGCAGCTGTGCTAAGATTAAACAAACAGGGTTGTGAGCAAACAGGGAAGCCATAAGATCCTTTCACAGGGATACAGGCAATCTAGGATGTGACTTGGACTGGACGGAAGCCAGGGTGACAATGAGATGCTGTTAGGTTCTGGATCTGTGCAGAAGAGAAGTCTGAAAGAGCTTCTGAAGGTTGGGTATGGAGTAGGCAGAGAGGAGTTGAGGCTGATTCTTTACATCGCACTCTAGTGCTGCATAATTAAGATGAAATAGACATTTCTTGAGAGAGGAAGGTTTGAGTAGAGCTGATGTGGGAGAGAACATCAGGAGCTCCATTTTGGAAATATTAGGTTTGTTATAGTTATTAGACTTCAAGTAGAGATGTTGTGTAGTTCATTGGTTGTATAAGTCTGGAGTTCAGAAGAGAAGTCTGAGCTAGAGATAAAATTGTGAGTTATCAGAATATTGGTATCACTTAAGTTATGACATGTACAGTCAAAGTAGGAAGAAATTACAGAAATTTCCCATTTAGACAAGATCCCAATTCTGATCTTACTGAGACAAAATAAGTATTTCTTCATGATTTTATGTGACTTGGACTGGATGTTAATTGGATTCTGGCAGTGTTCTTGAAAATCATTAAAGGGACAATGATTGGTTCACAATAAAAAATTCTAAACAGTATTATTTGTTTCTGTGACTGCCTATCCTGTCCAATTTTCCTGTACTTCTTTGATTATTTCTTCTCAATCTCCTTTGGATCTCATCTCATTGGTGGATTGAAGGTATATTCAATTGTTCCTCAGGATAAGCTTTCAGGTTTCTTTGTTTAAATAGGTGTGCAGAGTAGGACGTGGTGTGCATGACCATAATACCAGTACTGAGATGGGAGGATTGCAGGTTCAAGGTTAGCTTTAGCAACTCAGTGAGACCCTCATCAACTTACTGAGGACCTATTTCAATATAACAAATTAAACAGGGCTAGGGGTATAGTTCAGAGGTAGAATACTACCCTGAGTTCAATCCCCAGTACCAGGGGGTGGGAGGGGGGGAGGGAGAGAGAGAGAGAGAGAGAGAGAGAGAGAGAGAGAGAGAGAGAGAGAGAGAGAGAGAGAGAGAGAGAAAGCCCTGGAGTTGTCACTAGTGCTTCCACACAAGAAAATTTGAGCTTTAAAACCAGGTCCAAAGTCCTACTGTGCAAATTATGGGTTCTGACCTAATTTTGTGCCTAAGAAGGCTCTAGATAACTAATAAGAGATGTTTCAGTGTTTATTAATTAAGTGTAGCAATGATGAACTGTCCTGGGACTTAAAGGGCACAGTCCTGTTGATAAACACTGATGTGTACTCAGGATGACAACAGAGTCCATGACTTGGATGTAACATGAGGAATCTCCAGGCTGAATTCACTAACTAAAATAGTCTCTTTTTCTTTTCTCCAGAGAAACTGCCTCCCTTCCTTGGAGTTTAGAGCCTATGTTCTTAGTAAGGACTTCCTAGACTCCTATTGTTGGGACAGGTGGTGAAAGTTCTGAAAACAAAAGAAGAAACTTCTGCAGAGGAAAAGGGCCATGGAGCCTGCTGCCCCAGAGAAACCTCTATTTCTCAGCATATTATGGCTAACAATGCTTACGCACCTCCTTTCATATCATGAGTCTGCAGAGCAGACCTCAGGTTTCCTTTAGTCTTTCAGGATTTAAATTAGGCAATATACACCACGTGGTTTAGAGCTGAGCCCATGGCTTTAAATATATTTCAGTCAGCTTTTGGCCAACAACACCTCCATAGCGTAACACAGAGACACAGTTGGAAACAGAGAAATCTGAATCTTATTGTGGGCTATTTGCCTAGGCTCTTTCAGTGTCCAAGATGAAGGAAGGCAGCAAACTCTCAGTGATAAAGGAGTCTGCACATTGATTTATTCATTCCACAAACACCATTTGGTCAAGGCCAAGGGCAGATTACCACAGATATCCACACAGTCTATGGTGTCAAAGGTTTTAGAAGATGGATTTTCCTTTGTCATACAAACCTAAGCCACATGGCTTGGGATGGAAGAAATGTTTGCTATTTATTTTATTTTATTTTGGCACTGCTGCCCCATTCCTGCCTGAGAACTAACCATGGCACAGTCAGGGCTTGCTTATTCCTTGCCCTCATTCCTTCAACACTCAGTATAAACACCAGCATGTTTATCAGTTCATAACACATCACTTATTAAGCCCAACTTACCAAGTGGCTAGTGGTGTCTCTAGGTTTTGGTATTCATTTAATGTGACTTAAATGAATATTAGTGACTTAGGTTTGGAGAAGTAATACTTTTGCTAAAGAAAAATGGGCATTTGGTGCCACATGTGTACCTGTGTGTGAATCTTTTTTTTTTTTTTTCTGTACTGGGGATTGAACTCAGGGGCATTCTACCTCTGAGCTATACCCCCAGCCCTATTTTTTATTCTTTATTTTGAAACAGGGGCTCACTAAGTTGTGGAGTGCCTCACTAGGTAGCTGAGGCTGGCCTCGAACCCGGATCCTCCAGTCTCAGCTTCCCAAATGCTGGGATTACAAGCGTGCACCACCACGCCCAGCCACATTGTTCCATTCTGAAGTAAGATTTGAACCAATCAAGAAAAGGAACAATGATTACAAGTAGAAAAAGTGTAAAAAAATATAATGGCCAGATACCTTCTGGATAGAGTAGGATGATTGTGTTCAAAATTGAAAAGGTATGTATTATAGTTTTGATCTGTAATGGCCCCCAAAACCTTGATCTTGATTGTAGGGTTTTACTTATTCCTGTTTAAAAAAATTCCCACATTAATTTCCCTGCATTCCCAGTCAGACTGGAGTTCTTTGTGAGGCTATGCCATATCCTCAAAACTTTTGGTTCTTCCTACTGCTACCTAATGTAGTTTGGAATACAGTAAGCTGCAGGATTCAAATATAGTAAGTACAGAAATTTTCATTTAACGAACAGCTCTAAGCTTGATTAAATAAAAGAGAAAAAGGGAAGAGAAATAAGATGAATATAGTGGGTGGGTTGATATGATGGGAGGAGGTGATGACAGAGGCTCCCAGTTACTGAGTGAGAGAGTGGGGCAGGTGAAAGATGTCCCTAGTGTGTTTAAGTATATTTCAGATCGCTAAGGTAATGAAGCTCAGTTCTATGGAAGACAAGTATATTCTACATGGGTTGGAATTCTTATACATCAGTCATTACTATTCAAAGTTTATGGTTCTAGGATTGGTATATCTTAAGAATCTATATAATTTTAAAGATGTAATTTTTTTCCTTCTTTTGTACTAAGAATTGAATCCAGGGGCACTCTACCTCTAAGCTATATTCTTAGCACTTTTACATTTTTTTTTTAAATTTGTCAAGAGGTTCTCACTAAGTTGCTGAGGCTGGCCTTAAACATAAGACCCTCCTGTTTCGACCTTCCAAGTACTGGGATTACAGGTGTGAATTATCATACCCGGCTTAAGGTGAAACTTTCAATAGGACATTTATTGTACTTATTAGTGCACCAAAATGAGTTCTGAGCATGTGGAGAGGTCTACAGCTCCAGGGACATGATCGCTGTTCAGTCAGAACTGTTCAGATGGGGATTAAGGATTCTGAGGGGGTGTTGTGGATATGAAAGTGCTCTAAAAGCAAATTTCAGTGTTAACTTGAGTCAATTGACTTGAGCAGTTGTCAGTACCTAATGAAATTTGATGAGCGTCCACCACCATGTGCCAAACCCTGTTTATCACAGAATTGTTCCATTTGAAATGCTGTTAAGGGGATATTAAGGGCTATTAAGAGTTTTTAAACAAAAATCTGTTAAGGTAGACAATTTGCCGCGTGTGGTAGTGCATGCCTGTAATCTGAGTACTTAGGAGACCGAGATAGTAAGATCCCACGTTTGAGAGCTTCCTCAGCAATTTATCAAGGCCCTCAGCAACTTAGTGAAACCCTATTCAAAATAAAAAATAGAAAGGACTGGGGATGTAGCTCAGAGGTAGAATGTCCCAGGGTTCAGTCCCCAGCATAATAAATAAATAAATAACAAATTTCAGAGGAGGAAAATGAAGTTTAGTAAGGCTAAGAGGCAAGGTCACATGTGGTGAATGGTAGAGTTGAGAAGACTTTATCTTCTATAATGTGATGCCTCTTATATGTACATAACCTGAGAATCACATTGAGCTGCTCTGTGCTAATTAACTGGAATGGCGTATGGTTTAGGAGCATATGAAGAAATTTCCATGCACACTTCCACTGTCGTTTTGTTGCATGAAACTAAATATCACTAGACAGTGTGTGCAGAGTATGGAATGTAGATTATTATTGCATTTTATTTTTGTGAGGTAAGTGCTGCTGTTACCTCCAGTGGATAGGGGGAAACACCACAGCTTTTTACTCAGAGGCAAGTAAACTTTGATGCTTAATCATATCCAGTAAAGTGACAGAATGCACTCGGGGAAAATTCTTCATGGGTCCCATGTTTCCTTTGTTCTAGACAGTCTTTTCAACGATGTTTGTAGAGTGAATAGCTTTGCAAGATAGGAATAGCATTTCCTTCTGTCTGGAGCTAAAGGCAGAAATATTTACTGTCCAGCATAATTTAGTAAAATAAGATCTCCCTTTGGAGCATAGGGTAGGCAGGCTTACTACCTGTTATAAAAGATTTGGATTCCCCATGTTCAGCATTCCTCTCCTGTAACACAAGTCAGCGTGTGTACAGGTGTCTACCTGCATTGCTCCATGAAATTGTAGCTGGTAGAACTGACAAAAATGCTGATACTTTGCTGCTATTGCTGTAAGTCATAAACTATTCTTTGTATCTGATCTAGAGGTTCTGTATCTTATACCAGCATCCTGAAACTGTGCCAGGCTAATTTATTAGCTTGTAATAGGATGAAGGTCTCAGCCTTTCATAGCTCTCGGC
The DNA here is from genome assembly GCA_004027655.1 of Graphiurus murinus. Lineage (NCBI taxonomy): Eukaryota > Metazoa > Chordata > Mammalia > Rodentia > Gliridae > Graphiurus > Graphiurus murinus. The sequence goes on from PVLC010028178.1 coordinate 10,196, forward strand.
AGAACCTACATTCAAATTCAAGTCAGTGTGACTCCAAATCCACATTCTTTACTATTGTCATTTTGTGCCAGAAGTTGTGTGTTTGAAAGTAAAGTTATATAAGTAGAATAAAACCATCTTGCCTCCTTTCTCCATATGGGGCTGTCTTTTCATTGAAAGCATTTCTGGGGGAAAATGGCAGTTAGGCTTTTATCTTGCAGCCACCACTGATTCTGTTTTCCTGTCCTTCTACCATTTTTAGAAGGTGTTCTGGATTTTGACAGTGATGCCCCTTCCCCTGACACTCCTTCAACAACTCAGTAGGAAGTGGAGGAAAGAGTCTATGGTTTGTTGATGCTGTGGCACTTTATTTAGGGCCGGGGCAGATAAAGAACAGGTAATTTGTCACTTTCCTCATCTATCTCTTCCTCCTTACAACATAGAAGGAGGGATGCTCTAAATTTGCCTCACATGCTCAATAGTTTATTGTCATAAATCAACCCTTAGCTAACGTAAACAACAATCAAGAGGATTTCATTTCAAAAGGAAGCAATTGAAACCTTGCTTCTCCAATGACCCAAGCTAAAGGAAGCACAGAGGTGCAAATTGGAGGTCAGTCACTATGCAGTAAACCTGAGTTATATATTGACAGTCACAAATTAATTGAATTTCTCATTATAGAATGATTTATACCATCTTTGCCTCCTGCATTCACATTATTAAGGATGGACATATTACATTGGTAATTTTATTCCTGACATATAGGGATATTATCAGATGACTGCCAGAATAAAATTATCTTGGACCTAGGGATATAGCTCAGAAGTAGAACACTTGCCTAATATATTCAAGGCACTGGGTTTGATCCTTAGCACTGCAAAAAAATTTGTAAATGAATTAAAAATATCTTCTAGTGTACAAATGTCTTAAGAACTTTTCTTTTTTCTTCTCTAGTTTCTTCTGAACTTTATCATGCATTTTATGAAAAGTATCATGCTAGTGATTGAGGGGACTATAATAATAAATAGCAAGTAAGCCCTCCTTTAAAATATTTTCATTTCAAAGGTGATATCAGGTATATGCATAACTAGCAACAACTCAGAAAAGAATATAATAGTATTGTAGTAAAGAGAGGGGCAAATCACTGTATGTGAGCTGAGAAATGTTAAATGGTGTCCAATTACAGTCACTTTTAACATCTTTATGAAGTAGATGCTTTTGAACTGAGTCTTCCTGGATCAGCAGAACTTTGGTAATTAGAGAAAGAAAAGAGACTGTTCCTGGAAGAACAGCATGGATGTGGGGATAAAAGAAAATTTAGATGGAATTTTACATTGATGGACACACAGAAACATAGGATTCATGGAAAAATATAATGGACAATAAAGCTAGAAAAGTAGGAAAGGGCTACAGTGGAAAAATTTGAATGCCATTAAGACACGGAAATTATCTTGCAGGCTACATGGAGCCTTTGACGTTTTCTGGGAAGAGGTATAGTGTGATTCATACTCCTTATATTATGTCTCCTTTACAATACTGCTACACTATAATTGCATATATTGGCCTCATTTTGCAGAAGCAGAAATTGAAACTTAGAAAATGTAAGTAATTTTCTCCATGTCATAATACTGATGACAAAATGAAACTTCCAGACCATATCTTCTTCCTCTTACATTGCAGTTATCCAACATGAAAATGACCACCTTTGTAAGACCTTCCCTTACTATTAAGGGATAAAAACAGAGCATTGAAGGTAAATGGTCTGGTATAATTGCAGTAGGGAAAAATGGCAATTTCTTTTCATTTTCTACTTCAGTGTTTCTCACAACCTGGGATTATGATTCAGGACATCTGGGAAGACATCTGAGATTCTGAATTTCTAATAAGTTTCCTGGCAATCCTGATGTGTTTGATTCTTGCACCAAATTTTTGCATATCGAGCCTTCATACATGCCTTTTGTCTCCTTGGCCCTACTTTGAAGATACTCATGAGCTTCAAATTTAACATACTGTCCCCAGATAAGTATCTTGGCATCTATGCCCTTCGTGTGTTACTACAGCTTGGTTGTATCTGGATATTGAAGGAGAATTTAAATTGAATATGCAAAAGCAGCGAACAGTGTGTGACCCATTCAAGGGTTACAAGGAGGTTGTTTGACCGGCCTTCCCTCCCTTCCTTCCTTCCTTCCTTCCTTCCTTCCTTCCTTCCTTCCTTCCGTCTTTCTTTCCTAGAGGTTGAACCCAGGGACAGTCTACCTCTAAACTATACCATCATAGCTTTTTATTTTGAAAGAGGGTCTTGCTAGGTTGCCGAGAGTCTTGCTATTGCTGTGATTGGTCTGGAACCTGTGATCCTCTCTCTCTCTCTCTCTCTCTCTCTCTCTCTCTCTCTCTCTCTCTCTCTCTCTCTCTCTCTCAGCCTTCCAAGTACTGGGATTTGGTCATATGCCACCATGCCTGGCCTGCCATTTCCTATTGATGATCATTCTTTTCTAACCTCTATAACCCACTCTCTTCTCTCACTGATTCTTTTCCCTATGAACACAAGAGTTAAGTGTTTTAGAAACAAATCCAGGGGAACAATTAGGATTTTTCTTTTTCTTTAAAGAAAGTTGAAATTGAAAGAACTTGACGAATTACCATTTCTAAGCCAAGTTCAGTTGGTGATTTGGAAGTTCAGAAATTAAGTTATGATGCTTTAGGCAGTTTCTGCCTTGTAAGATCTAAGCCCTGCCCAAAGCGGTCCCCAGCCTCTACAGAGTTCTCCTCCTGGTATCATCTCTGAATTCTGCTGAGCGGAGCTTTCACTGGCTGTGAAACAAGCCCACAGCACCTTGTTCTCAGCCTTCTGCTCTTCACGTTAGCTTCCACTTTTGCATCCCTGTTTCCTTTGGCCTTCTCTGCATGCTTTGAAGCCTGTCTCATTATGTTTCTTTGATCTCTTGTTTCCATATCTCCTTCCTGCTTCCTTTTTTGTTAGTTGTCATGGGAATTGGATTATTCAGGAGGGCTGGATTCACGAGGCTAGAGGCAGACCTAGTTAGCATTCACAGACACATCAAATGTTGGTCACACCTGGGAGGAATCCAAATGATTTCCTGACCAATCATAATTTACATTTATAACTCATTTAAACCACTGTAAAGATAGAAAGATAGCCTATCACAGTGATGTGCTTTGGTGGTCTCTGTATTTGAGCAGCTGAGACAGGAGGATTGCAAGTTTGAGACCAGTCTCAGCAACTTAGCAAATCTCTGTTTCAAAATAAAAATAAACAGGGCTAGTATGTAGTTCAGAGATAGAACACCTGTGGGTTTGATCCCCAGCAAAACAAAACAACAACAATGACATCAACAAACTCTATAAAGGAGGAACTCTATTCCTCCTTTCCACAGATAAAGAAACTACATTTCAGAAAGGAAAAATAAATTTCTTAAGCCCACTCAGCTAATCAGTGGCAGAACCAAAATTAAAACTGAAGGATATCTGATAGAAAATCCATATTCTTTCCACCTCAGTGGGCTATAAGCAGATTTTAGGATTATTTCCAGTAACATATTTCATTTGCTGTTTTAAAACAAACCGTTCTTTTCAATTTCATATCCTTTTTGCAAATTGGTCCAGGGATTTTTGTGTGTTCCATTCTCGGTATCTGACAGCATGTAATGATATTCAAATCCACAGGATTTCTTATTCTTATTCCTCTTTCACTTGACACCCCAAGTTGACATTTTTGGTCAGGACAGCTATGGGCCCAGCCGTGGGTAATGTGCTGAGTGGGGGTTTGTCTTTTGAAAGGGACGTCTTCTGCTCTCGAATATTATGTATTCTACGTGAGTCAAGAAAATAAAAAAAAACATAAGCAATACATGATTGTGTGAACTCTTCTGTAACTCATATATGATTTGATGAGGAAAATGTGTGGCTGGGAGGCAACGAGAGCTGTGTGTTTGGCCTACCATGGACCTCATTACAGGAAGCAGAATGTATCTTTCTCCTGGTCAGTATGGCTATGAGGCCTGGCAGAGAGTAGGCACTGAGGGGGTGGGGGCTGCAGGCCAAATGGAGATTCTGTAGGTCACACAATGCTGGTCAAGTTGCTGCCATATATTCAGCTGAAATTCTAGAGAAGCCAAACCTTAAAAATAGTACTACTGATAGGCATAGTGTCACATGTCTGTAATTTCAGTACTTTGGAGGCTGAGATAGGAGGATCGAAAGTTGGAGACCAGCCTCAGTAACTTGGAGAGACTCTCAGCAACCTAGTGAGACCCTGTGTCAAAAGAAAAAATTGAAGATAGAATATGAAAATATAAAATAGAATAGGAAAACAGAAAAGTATAGAAAAAGGAAAAAGAGAGAGAGAACTACACGAGATCTTTCATAATAAAGCCTAAACTCAAAATTTACCAGTACAAAACTGAACCAAGAGTGAAATGACTACCTCCCAAAGCAAAATTCAATTCAAAACACAAACTTTCAGGTTTTTTTTGCGGTACTGGGAATTGAACTCAGGGGCATTCTACTTCCAAGCTAAACCCCCAGCCCTATTTTTTATTCTTTATTTTGAAACAGGGTCTCACTAAGTTGTGGAAGGCCTCACAAAGTAGCTGAGGCTGGCCGCAAACCCAGATCCTCTGGTCTCAGCTTCTCCAGTACTGGGATTACAAACCTGGGCCACCATTCCCTGCTAGAAAATATATCTTAACAGGAGAAAAAGTCAGTGGAAACTCAGATGTGACACAAATGTTTAAAACAGTAAACAGAGAACTCAAAATTGGTATTACAAATATATTAAAATATATGTAGGGCTTAAAGATATAGATAAGGCTTAGAATGTGGCTCTGTGGTAGAGTTCCTGTCTAGTATGTACAAGGCCCTGGATTTGATCCCCAGTACCTCAAAAGTAATTAAATAAATAAAAATAGACAACGTGAGTGAATTATGAGAATTCCTGCAGAGAAATGAAAGCTATGTATAAGAAACCACATGAAAAGTTTAAATCTGACAACATACCGTATCTGAAGTTTAAAAGAATACTCACTAAAAGTATGAAATAGCAGATTGAACACTGCCAATGGGGGATAAAGGATAATTTAGCACAAAGAGCAAATTAAACTCAAAGTGTGTGAAGGAAGGAAATGGTAAAGATAAAGGTAGAGAGTAATGGAGAAGAAAATGAACAAAAAGCAGAAAATATCAAGTACAAAAGTTGGTCTATTAAAAAGATTAATAAAATTGATAAGCTTCTAGCTAGCTTAGTCATGAAAAAAGGAGAGAAAACACAAATTACCAATAGGCGAAATAAAAGTGTTAGCATCCCTAGAAATTCTACATAGGCACTGAATGGATCGTAAGGGATAGCATAAATAGAACAAGCAACTGTATGCCAATAAACTGGGTGAAATTGATAAACCATTTATAATGCATTGGTATTATATATGGTTCTTCTTCCCCCTGCTCTTTCTTGCTTCTGGCCTTCACGATATGAGGTCAGAGTCCTTGTGCTCTCCCTCTGCTTCCCACCTCTATGCCCCAAGCTCCACAGACCTAGCCTGTCATGGACTGGACCCCAAAATCTCCCCAAACTGGAAGCAAATAAATCTTCCTTCCTCTAAGTTCTATGTGGTCAGGTTTAAGATCATAGAGGAAAGAATGCTTACAGAGACACCATCTGAGAAGCACGAATGACCAAAACTGACATATTTTTAAAAATATTACCTCATATTCATTAAATAAATATGACTCTGACTTTAGAGTTAATAAGCTTCAAATCAAAAATCCTTAAGGGGAGATGAGGTCATTGATGAATTCTATCAAACATATGAGGAAGAAATAATACAGAGTCTTTCAGAGGATAGATACAAACTCTTTTAGAGAATGATATACAGACTCTTTTAGAGGATAGATGAAATCAGCACTAACTGATTTCAAAGCAGATAGATATTAAAACAGAGAAGTACAGAGACCAAAATCCCTAATGAACAGAGATGCAAAATAAATTAGCAAATAAAATCTAGCAATACGTGTTGGAGACCAACAGTGCTCAAGGCCTGTTTTTGCAGACTCATAGGTGCATAGAAGTTTGTTTCTGCAGGAATGCAGATTCTCATAACATGTGCTGATTACTGATCAAGGGCAAGAGTACTGTTTTGTCTCAAGATGTTTATTCAGACTGTTACAGTAAGAACTATGTGAATATTTGTTCTTTGAACCTTGGACCTAGAGAGGATTGTTTTCACAGATGCAACTATTGTGAGAAAGCTTTAACCTTGAAGTATACTCTGATGCTCTAAAAAGTATGTAAGGGCTGAGCTGAATAAACTCAGGGCTGCAGTATTCACTGACAGTCCTCCTGAATCTATCTCTTGTCTTTTTTTCTTTTTCTTAATCCTCACTCCCCCTTTCAGGACCATTCAACTTTGCCAGGTGGGCACTGGCAATATGTTAGATGGATAATACATCAGGAACTAATGGAGTTTATTCTGGGAATTCAGGCTTTGTTTAACCTTCAAAAACAGACCATTCTAATTCAACCTATAAGAAGAATAAAAGAAAAATATTTATAATAATTTCAGCAGATTAAAAATAGTTAAAATATTCATTACTCAGTTACAATAAAAACTCTTAGTAAACTAGGGACTGAAGGAAGCTTCCTTGACTACAAAAAAATCACATATATAAAATCTACAGTTAATATGTAAGATTGTGAAAATAGAAGGAGGTTCACTCTTATGACAATTCAGCACTTTACTGAAAGTCCTACCCAGTGTAATAAGCCACAGAAAAGAAATAAGAGACTTAGTGAAGAAATAGGTAAAAAAAAAATAGACAATATACCTATGTTAAAAATTCTGTGGATATAAAAATAAGCACTAGAACGGATATGTGAATTTAGTAGACATAATAAAGTATGTAAAAATAAATTTTATTCTACAAGCTAGCAACAATTGAAATACATAATTAAATATAAATAATATAACTTGCTGGACACTGTGGTGCATGCCTGTAATCTGAGTACTTGGAAGGTGAAGACTGGAGGATATCAGGTTTAAGGCCAGCATTCTGTAACTTAGTAAAACCCTGTTTTAAAATAAAAATAAAACAAAGCCAGGAATGTAGCTCAGTAGTAGAACACCCCTGAGTTAAATATCTAGTGCCACAAAAATACAACTTGTTATAATGTCATGTATATAAAATATTTTGTAAAAGATATGCATACACTCTCAATTTATAAAACACTACTTTAAAAAATTAAGAAAGACCTAAATAAATGGAGAAATGCACCTTATATAAATTGAATCATGCTATGGTCAGCTGAAATATCTTATTGGCTAGGCAGAGGGCATCAGACCTGATAAAGAGTGTTCTTTATTTGTTAAAGGGATAAAATAAAACATGAAATAGACTTACTAGTAAGAAGCTCTTTTGGGACTAATACTTTCAAAATTATGAGAAATGTGGATCAAAGGGGAAAATCAAGTGAATGTGGAAGAATTGGATGTGTGCAGAGGAAGATGATATAAAGGTATATGTAACTTGAGAGTAATTTAATATTCTTAGATGTGTTTTTCATTTCCTCTCTGTTCTTTCTGTAACCATAGAGTGCTGGATGAGGTGAATCCTGTGTCTGCCCCTCTATCTCATGACAACAAGGGGTAGGGATGATTCATAGACTAACTGCCTCTTGCTCGATGGGCTTCTTAAGATTATATATATATATTCTCAAGAAGTTACTAAGGATGCAACAAAAATAAATGAAGAAAAGTCCCTATTCTTGTGGAGTTTATATTGCAATGCAAATCCAAAGACAACAGCAGGTAAACGAGTTAATATAAACTCTGTGTGTGGTGTTAGTGTTGGGCAGAAATAAATCAGAGCAGAGATAAGAGATGCTGGGATAAAGGTAGGTGATTCTTTATACAAGGTAGTCACAGTGCCTTTGCTTAATATATTTGTTTTATGAAGAGACCTTAGGTAAATGAGGGAGTATTTGACATGGCATCTGGTGGGAAGAAATGCCAGGTAGAGAGAATAGCAAGTGCAAAGGCCCTGAGGTGGGAACATGTTTGATGTTTTGAAAACTGGTAGAGATCAGTTTGGATAGAGGATCTTAAGAGTGGGAGGAGGTGAGGTCATTGGAAGAACTTTGGCTTCAATGGTATGAAATAGGTTATTGTAGTTTTGTTTCTTAGCAGGTAAGATTTGACTTAGGGTTTAAATGGGATAATTGGTTGCTATGGGGATAACAGACTGCTCAAAGCAAGGATAAAATTAGAGTTCAGTGAGAAGACTTCTGCTTTTCTGAGCAGAAGGTGATGATGGCTTGGCCCAGGCTGGGGCTTGTGCAGGTGGGGAAGGTGTCCAAAGTAGATTATCTATGTGGTGGGTAATGAGTATCTTGTCGAGAGTCATTTAGCCCCAATTGTTTACCTTCCCAAGGCAATCTTTCTTTCTCCTGGTTTAAAACTTTGTAAGAAAAATTTCAATGCATATGGACTCCTGAGGACCTTGTTTAGCTTCTGCAGAGGGTCCACAGAACAAGGACAGTTCAGAAGTGGGGGGAAACAGCCAGATTCTAAGGCATATGCCTTCTCTGCACTGTTCCTCTTCTCATTAACCTGCTCTTCTGCTTTGTAACTTTTTTATTTTCTCCAAAATAAATTTGATGAGCTCTTATTATGATAGTTCAGCCCCATTTCCCTGAAGGAGGATGGTTAGCAGGACAGAGAGGTAAAACGATTCACAAAAGATTCATTGCTCCTCTGCAAAGCACTAGATGATCAACATCTGTCGGAGCCTTTGGGATTGAAATGCAACATGAATATTAAACAGTCTGAACTTGATGAGGCACAAGCAGAGAACGACTTTGGTATTTATTGGCTGCTGTCTTAAATGTCCTCTGATCTTTCTTCTCAAACCTCTTTATGCCTTCTTGAGGGATTGTGAAGTTTCCTAGTCACATCCAACTCCAAGAATAGGCATACTTTGGTTATGAAGGCTTAGTTTCAGGTTTAAAGATGTCCCATGGAGGCTGGGTGTGATGGCCTGTGTGGGTAATCCCAGTACTTAGGAAGCTAAGACAGAAGGATCACAAGTTCAAGATGGGTCTCAGCAACTTAGCAAGACCCTCAGCAACTTAGTAGGACCTTTTTTTCAAACTAGAAAATAAAATAGGACTGGGGATGTGGCTCAGAGGCAGAATACCCCTGACTTCAATCCCCAGTACCAAAAAACCAGTCAATCAACCCATCAAGCAAACAAACCAAAACAACAGTGACGGAAAAGAGATCCCATGAAATCTAAATGAAAATTTCAATCTTGCAACCAATTTAAAACTTTCTTCTATTTCCCTCTCTCTACCCACTTCCCTTCCAGCTTACAGGTCTGACCTATGGCTCAGCTGCAGCAGTGCATGGGGTAGACTCAAAGTCTCAGCAAGAGCCAGTTGTTCGCATCTCTTTACAACTCTGAATTCGATGGTGCTGCCAGGTCGACACATTAAAATCAGCCATGGTGAGAACATTTGCACCATGTAAGTTGGCAAGCACCACAAGTCAGGGCTTTATTCTCCAAAAGAGTCAGTGGCATCCCACTGCTCAGAGGCAAGTAGTGGGATTTTTCTTTTCCTTTTAATTGCCTTCTCCCTCTTTCTCTTGCTTTTCTGGTTCTGTCTTGTTCCGGGCAGGGCAGAGATTGAGGCTTAGAAGGAAAAGGGAGAAGGTGTCATTTAACTGGGGGCATTGGACTCTGGCTATTGGTATTTTCCAAGTGGCAGACCTCCATCACTGGCTTCCTTTGGGAGAACTAGTGTGGGCTCTGAGAA
>PVLC010028179.1:0-21143 GCA_004027655.1 Graphiurus murinus
GAGCTATACCCCCAGCCCCATTTTTTAATCTTTATTTTGAAACCGAGTCTCACTAAGTTGCGGAGTGCCTCACTAGGTAGCTGAGGCTGGCCGCGAACCCGGATCCTCCTGTCTCAGCCTCCCGAATGCTCAAATTCAGTCTTCTTAAAAAAAAAAAGCGCTGAGAGTTAGGGATCATCTACCCATTTAATAGGCAAGAAAACAGATTCAGAGAGGTAGCTGGGCGGCCAGGCATGGTGGCACTTGGGAGGCTGAGACAGGAGGATTGCGGACAGGTGCGCAGACAGTCTCGGCCACTTAGTGAGTGAGGCACTTAACAATGTGGTGAGGTGGTTGGGCACAATGGCAGGAAAAACAGTTCTTAAGTGGTGGTGCGCACCTGTCATCCCAGTCACTCAGGAGGCTGGGCAGGAGGATCACGAGTTCAAGGCCAGCCTGGACAATTTAGCAAGATCCTATCTCAAAATAGAAATTAAAAAGGGCTAGGGGTGCCGGGAATGGTAGCACACACTTGTCATCCCAGTACGTGGGAGGCTGAAACGGGTGGATCTGGGTTCGCAGACAGCCTCAGCTACTTAGTGAGACCCTCCACAACTTAGTGAGACCCTGTTTCAAAATAAAGAATAAAAAATAGGACTAGGGGTATAGCTCAGAGGTAGAATGCCCCTGGGTTCAATCCCCAGTACTGGGGAAAGAAAAGGGGGAGACTAGGGATGTAGCTCAGTGAGATTATGCCCTTGGGTTCAATTCCCCAGGACTCCCCATAAAAAATCCCAAAGCAAAACAAAACAAAAGTAGATTGGGAGAGGTGAAATGACTTGCCCAAGTCACAGGGGAATAAGCACCACAGGGGAGTTTCAAGGAATATCTACTCCTGCCCTATGCCTTCCTATTGGTAATCAAAATCAGCCAACTTTGGGGTTAATTTCCTAGAGAAACTTGGGCATACATACCCCAAGAGATACTTACATTCTTTTCAAAGCCTGGTGGATTGTAATTAAAAAAAAAAAAAAAAAGAAAGAAAGAAAACAACCTAAATATCCCTCCCTGTGGAAAGGACACATAAAATATGATATAAACTGGGTGCAGTTACAGCCAAGTACTGGAATTCCAGTACTTGGGAGGTAGAGGATCGAAGGTTCAAGGACAGCCTCAGCAAGCAATGAGACTCCCATTAACCTAGTGAGACCCTGTTTCAAAATACAAAATAAAATGGGGCTAGGGGTGTAGCTCAGAGATAGAATACCCCTGGGTTCAATCCTCAGTACCACAAAAAATATGATATAAAACATTTACACGACTATGGAGCCATTAAAAGAAATGAACTAGTGTATGTATGTGTGTGACATATATATATCTCCATGTCAACATGGATCAATTTTGAATTTCAAAAGTACACTATTTGGTGATAAAGGCAAGATAATGAATGATATGAATTCTATAATATCATTCATGTAAATTAAAACACACAAAGAAGTATCAAAAACTAAATGAAGTATAGGTATGCTGTTATTTAAAAATGTCAGGAAGTATATGCACCAAATTAATTAGTTATCTGTGGAACTTGGGTAGTGGAGAAGAGGATGTTAACTTGCTTGCTTGCTTGCTTTCAGTGGTGAGGATTGAACCCAGGGCCTTGTACATGTTTGGTAAGTGCTCTACCAATGAACTACATCCCCAGCCCCCTTAGCTTAGTTCTAATGTTTTATTTCTTAAAAAGAAGAAGAAGAAGAAGAAGAAGAAGAAGAAGAAGAAGAAGAAGAAGAAGAAGAAGAAGAAGCCGCCAAGCCGGGCATGGTGGTGCATGCTTGTAATCCCAGCATTTGGGAGGCTGAGACTGGAGGATCCTGGAGGATCCGGGTTCAAGGCCAGCCTCAGCTACCTAGTGAGGCCCTCCGCAACTTAGTGAGACCCTGTTTCAAAATAAAGAATAAAAAATAGGGCTGGGGGTATAGTTCGGAGGTAGAATGCCCCTGAGTTCAATCCCCAGTACCGCAAAAAAAAAAAAAAAAGAAGCCAACATGAGTGGTGGGCATAGAGGTGATCATTACATTATTTGTTGTATTTATTTGTATATTTTAATATTTGCACAAAAAGAAGCTTCAAGCAAACAAATAAACACAAAGCTAGAAAACAACAAGGCCAAAGTAATTTTGCTACTTGGGATTTGTCGTTATGGCAACATGGGGTCCCAATCATAAGCATTTCCAGGGCAAAAGCCTCATCTTGGCATCTCCCAGATGGTCGCAACACCCTGTGACTGCTGTACCTGCCAGGGAGAAGTGAGGCTGGGCAGCAGGTGAGGCTGGGGACCCTTCAAGACGGACTTGGAGAACCGAAGAGAGAGCTGTGGCTCCTCGTGGGAGTCAGGGAGCTGGGTGCTGGCAGTGACTGCACCCTCTGGCTGCTGGCTGCTCTCCCTCCTCCTCTTTGCTTTGGTTGTTTTCTCTGAATCCCTAGCCATATAGACCCTTTCTCTCTCTCTCTCTCTCTCTTTCTCTTTTTCTTCCTTTTGCAGTAATGGGGATTGAACCCAGGGGTATTCTACCTGCAAGCTATACCCCGCAGCCCTATTTTTTAATTCCCTCTCTTTTTTTTTTTTTTTTTTTTTTTGCAGTACTGGGGATTGAACTCAGGGGCATTCTACCTGTGAGCTATACCCCCAGCCCTATTTTTTATTCTCTCTTTTTTTTTTTTTGCAGTACTGGGGATTGAACTCAGGAGCATTCTACCTGTGAGCTATACCCCCAGCCCTATTTTTTATTCTTTATTTTGAAACAGAGTCTCACTAAGTTGTGGAGGGTCTCACTAGGTAGCTGAGGCTGGCTGCGAACCCGGACCCTCTGGTCTCAGCCTCTCAAATGCTGGGATTACAAGCGTGCGCCACCATGCCTGGCTATTCTCTATTTCGAAACAGGGTCTCACTAAGTTTCAGAAGGCCTGACTAAGTAGCTGAGGCTGGCCTTGAACCTGGGATCCTCTCAAGTACTGGGATTACAAGCCTGCACCACTTCTTAAGGTGTGCCTTTAATGGGCCACACCCACTTTGGAGTGCAAGGTGATCCGGTTGGCGGGAAAATAAGGGCATTCACTCCTTTGTCTTTTTGTATTTCCCAGGGTTGTGGCGACCAGCATGGGGATTGAACCCAGGGGTGTTCTACCACTGAGGTAAACCCCCAGCCCCCTTTTTTAAAATTTTAAAACAGGGTCTCACTAGATTGCAGAGGGCCTTGCTAAATTGCTGAGGCTGGCTACAAACCTGTGACCCTCCTGGCTCAGTCTCCTAAATACTAGGATTACAGGCGGGAGTGGTAGTGCAGGCTTGTAATCCTAGTACTTGGGAGGCTGAGCCAGGAGGATCACAGGTTTGAGGCCAGCCTCAGCTACTTAGTGAAGCCCTTTGCAACTTAGTGAGACCCTGTTTCAAAATAAAGAATAAAAAATAGGACTGGGGAGCCGGGTGCGGTGGCGCACGCTTGTAATCCCAGCATTCGGGAGGCTGAGACCGGAGGATCCGGGTTCGAGGCCAGCCTCAGCTACCTAGTGAGGCACTCCGCAACTTAGTGAGACTCGGTTTCAAAATAAAGAATAAAAAATAGGGCTGGGGGTATAGCTCGGAGGTAGAATGCCCCTGAGTTCAATCTCCAGTACCGCAAAAAAAAATAGGACTGGGGGCATAGCCTGGAGGTAGAATGCCCCTGGGTTCAATCCCTAGTTAAAAAAAAAAAAAAAAAAAAAGAAAGAAATACTAGGATTACAGATGTATACCACTCAACTTTAAAGATGAGGAAGGTAAGCTGGGTGCATTGGCACATGTTTGTAATCCCAGAGACTTGGGAGGCTAAGGCAGGAGTCTGGCAAGTTTGAATTTGGTGAGACCCTGTATCAAAAAAAAAAAAAGTGTGGGAGGGCTGGGAATGTACTAAAAAAAAAGATTAAAATGAAAGTCAGAGAAATTATATAATTTACCCAAGGTAACCCAGCCAAGAAATGACAGAGGTAGGATTTAAATCCAGATCCTCCAACTGCAGGACCCCTTTGCCTATGTTGATGCTATACTGATATACTATATATATTTTTTTCTTTTTTCTTTTTTGTGGTACTGGGGATTGAACCCTGGGGCATTCTACCTCTGAGCTATACCCCCATGCCTATTTTATTTTATTTTTTTTATTTTGAAACAGGGTCTCGCTAGGTTTCTGAGAGTCTCACTACTTGTGAAGGCTGTCCTCGAACCTGTGGTCCTCCTGTCTCAGCCTCCCACCTATTACAGGTGTCTCCTACCACACCTGGTGATATGCTGTATTTTACAGTTTCATATCTTATCCGAAGAAGGAGATATAAAGAACCCTTTGTGTTTTATTTATTTTCTCTCCTTTTTTCCTAAAACAACCCATCAATCTTCTTTGTTTCATGCTGCTTTTGACTTGTGTGTTGGTTTCCACATCTGAGCTCAGGATCATAATTTCCTGGGTGGCTAAAGAACTCTCTGGTCTGCTCACAAGACAGAGGGACGACAATGTCTAATAGGGCCCAAACCTGGCTTTCCTGCTTCCCTGGATATGTCTGCCTCAGATGTCAAAAGGCCTAAATTCCAGGCAAACCAGGAATAATGTTCCAGTCATCAAATTTGAAACCAAATTTCAGCAAAGACATGTATTTGCTGCCAGAAAACAAATAGCTGTTTCTTTTCTTTCTCATTTTTTTTTTTCGCCCAAACAAAACATCCTCTTAGGAAATATGTCCAATTTGCAATATTTACTTTCCCTTTATTTAATAACAGGAAAGGGTTTGCTGGACTTTTGTTGATTTTTGCATTTCTTATTAAAATTCTTAAGGGGGTTTCGGGGGAACTTAATCAGCAAAAAGGAGGAGGAAAAAACTCATCTGCATTCCGCAGGACTTATTAATGGAGGAAACTTGCTGTTTGTTTAAGAGGGTTCTGATGGGAGAAGGCAAATTGTCACGTGTCCCAGAGCCCTCCTCTGACTCTTTTGCTCCACTCAACTTCCTTCTTGGCTATGCCAGGGTGTCTCTGAATCTCTTATTTCCTTCTCCAAGAAGACATAGCCACGAAGGTGCTAGCATTCATGGCTACCTCCCTCCCATCCCACACCCTCCCCCCACACACTTCTTGCACCCATGATCTCAGCTCTGGGGTGGCTCTTTATGTTTTTGTTTTGAAACAAGGTCTCACTAGAGACCCGAGAGTCTCACTACGTTGCCGAAGCTGTTCTTGAGCCTGCAATCCTCCTGTCTCAACCTCCCAAGTACTAGGACTACGGGTATGCACTACCACGCCTGGCTTTCCAGGGCCGCTCTTCTCTTAGGTATGCATTTAGCAGATGAGAGAACTGAATCTCAAAAGAGTGAAGTCCCTTGTCTAATCCCCCTTTCCATACAGCTTAAAATCCTTGGAACTAAAAGGAAAAAAAAAAAAAAGCATCTACATCCTCATAGCCACTTTCTGGGATGGGTAGATGATTTCCAGTTTCTGAGGCCCAGAGAGCGAAAGTGGCTTGCTACAGATCACACCGCGGGAGGGTGGCAGAGCTGAGAGCTTAGCTGTGCTCTGCTTGACTGGCAAATCCATAGTCACCCCACCCCCCATACGGCCTCCTTGGGAGCGAAAGCAGCACAACAGTTCCTATGATGGAACACATTCCTCCCTTACAATTGAAAATTCTCTTTCCCTAAAAGGCCTGGGTCCTGTCTGCCTTCTTTGGTTTCAGAACAAGACTGCAAGTAGCTTCAAAGACTTTGTTTTTCTATTATCACTTAGTGGAAATAATTATATACATTATTATATACCTTATATTGTTTTAAGTATGTGTATATATATATATATATTTTTGTGTGTGTGTGTGTGGTATTGGGGATTGAACCCAGGGGCATTCTACCTCCGAGCTATACCCCCAGCCCTATTTTTTATTCTTTATTTTGAAACCGAGTCTCACTAAGTTGCAGAGTGCCTCACTAGGTAGCTGAGGCTGGCCTCGAACCCGGATCCTCCAGTCTCAGCCTCCCAAATGCTGGGATTACAAGCGTGCGCCACCACGCCCGGCTTAAGTATGTATATTTATAGAGTAGGGCCTTGTACAGAGCAAGTCTTCATGTATAGCACTTTAATATAGGGGAGTCCCAGTGTTCCTATTCTACAGACAAGGAGACTGAGGTCTAGGGAGAACAAGGAATTTACCTCCCCAAGACCCTGGAAGACCAGGGCTGGAAGCCAGGTCTCCTGGTTCTCTCCGCGTTGTGCCTGTTCACTACAGTGGCCCTGTTCACTCAGCTCCTACCTGGCAGCACTGAGCTGGAGGTTAGGGACACCCTGATAACCATGCATGCTATTTCACATCAAGGTTCTCATAGTCCAGCAAGAAAGGATGCTCTAGAGAGTTAAACTCTCCCACAGTGCAGCAGATGCTTTGAGGCTCAAGGAAGATGTCACACAGGAGTGGACATTTGAGCTGGGCGTTAAAGAACGACGGGTGGTAAAGGTGGCCAGGGAATTTCAGCAGGTGCATCTGCCTGAGAAGAGGCCCAGAGGTGTGAATACACATGGCATGCTCAAGAACCATAAAGCTGGGCATGGTGGCACATACCTGTTACCCCAGCTAGAGGCTGAGGCAGGAGGATCACAAGCTTGAGGCCAGTCTGGGCCTCTTAGCAAGACCTTGTCTCAGAAAAATAAATAAAATGGGCTAGGGATGCTGCTCAGTGGTAGAGTGCTTGCCTAGCAGGTGGGATACTCTGGATTCCATCTCCAGTACCATAAATAAATAAATAAGAAAAGAACTATCAAGCAGAGCCAGGCACATACCTATAATCCCAGCTACTCTGGAGGCTGTGGTGGGAAGGTCCCCTGAGCCTAGAAAAATTTCAGGCCAGCCTGAGCAACATAGCAAGACCTCATTAAAAAAATTATATATATATATATATATATACATATATATGTGTATATATATACATATATATATATATGTATGTATGTAGCTGAGCATGGTGGCGCACACCTGTAATCCCAGTAGTTGAGAGGCTGACACAGGAGGATCACAGGTTTGAGGCCAGCCTTAGCAACTTTGCAAGACCCTGTTTTAAAATGGAAAATAAAATAGGTATGGGGATGTAGCTTGAAGGTAGAATGCTCCTGGGTTCAGCTTCCAGTACAAAAAAAAAAAATGTATACATATATAGAACAAGTCCTGCAATAGTCTCCTGGAAAGAAAGGCAAGCCTGGACAGAAAAGCTGGGATCAGGCTGGGAAGGGCCTTGCCTGCTGTTCTTAGGAATTTGGATCTTATCCCAAGGGCAGTGGGGACAGAAGGAAGGGCTGAAGGAGGGGAGAGTGACTCAGTCATGTTTGAATTGGGAAGCTCACTCTGGAGGCCTGGGCTGAGGCTAGCCAGGCGTGGTGGCGCACGTCTGTAATTCCACTACTTGGGAGACTGAGACAGGATGATTACAAGTTTGAAGCTAATCTCAGCAATTTAGCGAGACCCTGTTTCAAAATAAAATATAAGATAGGGCTAGGGTGTAGCTCAGAGGTAGAACACCCTTGGGTTTAACCTCTAGTGCCAAAAAGAGAAGGAGAAGGAGAAGGAGAAGGAGAAGGAGAAGGAGAAGGAGAAGGAGAAGGAGGAGGCTGAGGCTACCAGGAAGGAGGCTGTTGCATGCTCCAGGCAAAAGGGCAAGAGGTTGTCCACCTATAATCTTGTTTCTTCCTGTTCTTCAAGCTTTGTCTTCTGTTCTAGGAACCTTCCCATATCATTCGCCTCCCCAGAGCCCCTTGTTCTGATGTTTTTCCTTCTTTGAGTTACACCATCAACACCTTTCTTTGCAGATACCCCAAAGGGATCAGCTATACTTTGTAATGTCTGAGGAATGGGTAGGCAGTCCAAGGAGGCAAAAGAATGAGGAACTAAGATTGCCCTTTGAAAGGTCAAGCATACAACTCCGAAGGAGTCCTAGGTGTGTGTGTGTGTGTGTGTGTGTGTGTGTGTGTGTGTGTGTGTGTGTGTGTGTACACACCTATACATACATTGCAGTACAAGGGGCTTGAACTCAGGGGTGCTCTACCACTGAGCTACATCCCTATACCTTTCTATTTTGAGTCAAGGTCTTGCTGAGTTGCCCAGACTGGCCTCCAACTTGCAATCCTGCCTCAGTCTCCCAAGTAGCTCAGATTATAGGCATGAGCCACCGCACCCCGCTGGATGTAGCAATACGTCTAAGGAAATGAGTCCATCTGAATCAAGGATAGACAGCCAGGGAGGCAGAGGAAAGAGAAAGGGGGAGGATGCTGCCGGCAAAGGCCTTGGTGGATCCCAGTGGAAGGTCTCCTTTGCCCTGGCTCCATTAAACCCGAGATCTCATAACCAACCCCTCCGTTTCCCCTTCTGTGCTCACCAAGCATCGTTCTGATTTGAATTTGGCTTTCTGCGGCATTCTGTGCCCACAGGGAGCTGATGTGTTAGCTGGAGGACATGTGTGTCCGATCCCTTTGGCAGCTACATTTCTCATTGTAAATTGGGAACAGACAATTCACAGAAGAAGCAATACAAATGACTAATAAGCATATGAAAAAAAAAATCACTGCACCAGTATTCAAAGAAATGTAAATTCAAACCAAAACCAAGATTGTCTTTTAAATTAATGCATATTGCTAGGATAGGTATGTGCAAGAGGCATCCTCGCATTCTGCCAAATGGATGGGAGAATCATAAGACCTGCTGGGGTTGGAAACTCTGTGTCTGGTTGTATAGGTTTTATTTATTCACTCACTCATTCATTCATTCATTCATTCATTCATTCATTCATTCATTTTGCAGTGCTTGGGATAGAACCCAGGGCCTCGTGCATACTAGGCAAGTGCACAAACTATGCCCCTAGCCCCTCACCAGACAGGTTCTTTCAACTTCTACAGAATTGACTGATGTAATCTAATTAGCCTGAAAGGAATGGCTGGATTTGTTCAACAAATGTTAACTGAGCACCTATTATGTGACAGCCTTACAAGATACCACAAAAAGTCATAGAAGCCACATAGAAACCCTTATCCCAAATGCCAAATGGCTTCAGACCACCAGGGAAGCTGAAGACCACTTTTTAGGTGGAATGGAAAAGGAGAAGAGATGGAAGGGAAGGTGAGGGGGAAAAGAAAGGGCTAATGGTCACCACGTCCCCCAGCCTTCGCCTGAAGGCTCATCATCCAAGGCTCGGATGTTCTTGGGGGGCCCCCTCCCCCTGAACTTCCTGAAGTAGAGGTCTTCAACCTCTTCCCACCCCTGGAGAGACAGATCCAATTGATTTGGGATGGGCTTAGCCTCAGTGTTTTCAAAAAACATCTAAGGCCTTTCAAATGTGTAGTCTGGATTAAGAACCATCAAAAAAGTGAAAAGAAAAAAAAAAAAAAGCCAGGTACAGTGGCACATGCCTGTAATCTCAGTACTTGGGAGGCTGAAACAGGAGGATCTCAAGTTCAAGTTAGCCTCAGCAACTTAGTGAGGCCCTCAGAACTTAGTGAGACCCTGTTTCAAAAATAAAATAGGGCTGGGGGTGTAGCTCAGAGGTAGAACATTCCTGGGTTCAATCCCTAGTAATACACACACACACACACACGGTGAAAAAATAAGAACTCAGAAGAAGACAGCAAGCAGTTAAGAACACAAGATTTAAGGTCACATACAACCAGTTCAAGAGCCACAGTAGCCTCTTACAAGGCCATATCTGGCAATATGTTTCTTCTATTTGAATGCTGTTTTTTTTTTAATTGTTTAAATCAATTAATTGATTTTAAGCCAACAGCTAAGTGTATGCACTTATGGGGTACAATGTGATACTTTGGTACATGTGTACATTGTGTAATGGTCAACTCAGAACATGGTTGTCAGTCAGGCGTGGTGGTGTATGTTTGTCATCCCTGTACTTGGGAGGCTGAGACAGGAGGATTGCTGGTTTGAGGGCAGCCTCAGCAACCTAGTGAGACTCTTAGCAACCTAGTGAGACCCTGTTTCAAAACAAAACATAAAGCGGGGCGTGGTGGCGCACGCTTGTAATCCCAGTACTTGGGAGGCTGAGACCGGAAGATCCGGGTTTGCGGCCAGCTTCAGCCACTTAGTGAGGCACTCCGCAACTTAGTGAGACCCTGTTTCAAAATAAATAATAAAAAATAGGCCTGGGGGTGAAGCTCAGAGATAGATGCTCCTGGGTCCAATCCATAATCGCAAATATTTGTCACTTCTTTGTAATGGGAACATTCCAAATCCTCTTTTCTGGCTATTTTATTATTATTATTACTATTTTTTTTTGAACTGGGGATGGAACCCAGGTCCTCACATAGGTTAGGCAAGAGCTCTGTTGCTGAGCTGTGCCCCAGCCCCTCTTCTGGCTATTTTATAGTCAACAATATCGTGCCACAGTTCTTTTCTCTATAAAACAAAGATCCAACATTGTCAAGGTGAGGGCTGAGTGAGGCGATGTATTGATCATGCTTTTTATTGGTCAATCAGATGTCATCTAAGTGCCAATTAAGTCCCAGCAGCTCTGGCCTCTGAAGGGCTCTGAAAAGTACAATGGAAGGAAACTCAGTTGAAACAGGCCTGACCACCAGTTTAATTTTTTCGGTGACTTGAGAGCACGTCCTCATAGATCTTTCTGGAACTCCAAGAATTGTTGTTCTAACTGACTGTACAGAAGGGGAAATAATGTGTGATTCTATCTGAAGAATTACAGTGGAGGAAGGGAGGAAGGAATAGTACTAAATAGCCTCAGAGTTGAGCTGATTTTTCAATCTGAGAGTTCACTGGCCCCACTTCTGTGAAAACAGCATTTCAGAGCATAGACTCAACGGGCACGATGACCTGTAATCCCAGTACTTGGGAGGCTGAGACAGGAGGCTCGCAAGTTCAAGGACAGCCTCAGCAACTTAGAGAGACCCTGTTTCAAAATAAAAAAAAATAAAAAGGGCTGGGGTGTAGGTTACTACTGGCGTCCCTGGGTTAATTCCCCAGTACTGGTGGCGGGAGGAAGAGCATAAACTCAGAGGACCCTCAGATCCAATCCTACAGGCTCCCACCACCAACTAGCTCTGTGACCTCAGGCCAGTGACCTCACCTCTCTGAGCCTCAGCAGTTTCCTTGTCTCCAACATAGGAACAAAACTGGTCCCTGCTCCAGCCAGCTTTGGGGAGGACTCAGTAGGATAATTCTGGTAGAGATCTGAGCACAGAATCTGGCACGTGTGAAGGCCTCAAGGAATGGCCGCCATATGGGCCTCTCATCAGCTAGGGACAGCCCTTCACTTCATAGTCTGATTCCCTTGCGACACTTACCGCCTGTGCTTGGGGTGGGGCGCGGGATAATTGTTTACGTGTGTGTCTTATCCAGGGCCGGGAGCTGATTCCCCGTTTCCTCAGGGCACTTGGCTTCCAAGTAGGGGATGCACCCAGGGCTGACTGGCCCTTCATCCTCCAAGATGAGAAAGCCCAGGCCCCCAAGGGGCGGCGATGGGTGTCCAGAGGACGCACACCCTGCAGCCCAAGAGCCTGCTCTCCACACCCCCGGGGGGACCACTGCACTCTAGGCCGGCGGCCTGTGAAGGATTCTCCGGGGCAGAGAGTGGTATCTCCAACGGCCGCCTGAAGTGGGGCTGAGAAAAGGGACCATCGATGCCTCTGGGGACTGCCACTATGAGGTGGGCGAGGCCTTGCAGGTGGCCCGGAGGACCAGGGTGAGTGGAGGGCAGGGTGGGGCCCAGTCAGGAAAGTTCACTTAATTACGGGTAGGGTGACTCATCTGTACCAACTGGCTGGTGAGACAAAGAGAAACCCCGGGTACAGGAAGATGAAATGGGATAACGGGGTTGAAAGTACTTTGAAAACTGTCAGTCAGCCTAGCGGGGCTCTGCTTCCAACACAGCTGGATTCAGAGGCTGGTCTGGAACTGACCTGTGACCTTGGGCAAGTGCTTACCCTGCTGAAGCTCCAGTTTGCGCATCTGAAAGAGGGAGATAGTACAGACATCCCTCAGGGTCCACGAGAGCATTGGTTCCAGGATCCCTGAAAAAAAAAAAAAAAAAACAAATCCACTGGGAGGCTGAGACAGGAGGATCACAGGTTCGAGGACAGCCTCAGCAAGTAGTGAGACTTTCATCAACCTAGTGAGACCCTGTTTCCAAATAAGAAATAAATTTGGGCTGGGGGTGTAGCTCGAAGGTAGAATGCCTCTGGGTTCAATCTCCAGTCCCACAAAAATAAAAAATAAAAGACCCACAGATGTTCAGGTCCTTTCTGTAACATGGCATACTATTTGCAGAGAACCCACTGTAAACCATCTTTTTTTTTTTGTAAACCATCTTTGGACAATGTCAAATACCTACTACGATATCAATGCTATGTAAATAGTTGTTGTATGGTATTGTTTGGGGAATAATGACGAGGAAAAGGGGTCTGAACAGTATACATGCAATTTCTCTCCCTGAATATTTTCAGTTCAAGATTGGTTGTATCTAGCCGGGGGTGGTGGTGCACACTTGTAATCCTAGTACTTGGGAGGCTGAGACTGGAGTCAAAATTATTTTGAAACAGGATCTGAGTTACTGCACACGGGCTTCTGGGCTTACAGGCGTGCACCACGGTACCTGGCTTTAATTCATAATTTTTTATGAAGCTAGCTTCCTGTAGTTTTTAGGCTTCAATACAGATTAAATGAATGACAACTTCCCAGGCGACCCACGGGATGATAAATCCACCTGGCATGTTTGTTGAAGAGCAGGGCAGGGAGAGAGAGCTTTATCACCATCCATCAGCAAAGGCCAAAACAGATGAACAGACAAGGCGAGAGAACGCCAGGGCTCGCACCAGCGTGCACTTGCAGGACGTGACCTCATGACCTCCGCAGCACAGGCCGCTCATCTGCGAAACGGGAAGAGGAACTCCTGGGGGGGGGGCATTGAGAGGGGAGAGGGTGGCACTCATGGCCCCTGATAGGCAGCTACCCTGACCAGGTCCTCTGAACCTGGGATCCTCCTGTCTCAGCCTCCCAAGTACTGGGATTATAGGTGTGTACCACCACACCTAGAATTTTCTTAAGTAAGTTCAGGAACTATATCCAATAGACAACTGAATTTATGCTTTGTCCATTATTGATGACCCCCCAAACCAACCAACCAACCAACCAAGAAATAAAACCTTCTAGGTATTCCTTCCTTCCCTCTTTCCTTCTCTCATTTCCTCCCTCCCTTTCCTATCAATGTTAAAGTGTTCTTTGGAAGCACCCTCCCCCTCACCCCTAGTGGTTTCCAGATTCAATTCTTTCTGTTCTCATGGGGCTTCTCTGCCTCTCTCTGCCCTTGATCATGAGGCAAATGCCCGGCTTCTTATCTGGAGCCAGTGGCACAAACAACACCGGCCGAGAGTCAGGGAGCTGGGCAATCCAGTCCCCCCGTGTGACCTTGAGCAAACCCTGCTGCCTCCCTCCCCTCCACTTTCTCACTGTGTGGCCGGAGCAGGCCTTGGGCCCTGCCACTGGAACCTCAGCGAGGCCACATGTGGGTCTGGGCTAATCCCATGTACGCAAACCGTCAGTGGTCTATACACGTCATCTACTCCAGCTGTTTTGCAGAAAGGCCTGGAAGGGCGTATCAGACAAGTTGCACACTGACTGCAGACCCAGTCCCAAGGTCTACCAGTTCAGAAACAAGTCAGCTCTATTGCCGAGAGTGGTGTCAACTCATAACACCCATGAGGGGCCAGCTGCAGCGGCTTCCGGAGGCGCTCACTCCAGGTCCCTCCCCCCTGGGCTTCCAAGGGCTCCCCACGTTGGAATGACAGTGGGCAGAAAAGCCAGGCAGGCTGTGAAAAAGAGTAAAAGGAGATCAAATGATGTTTACAAAGACCGTCAGGCAAATGGGACCCTACAGCCCAATTCAATCCACAACTGCCAGTCAATCAAGGGACTCTTCTGGCCGCAAGACCACTGGAGTGGAACCAGTGATCGTCAGCAGCACATTTATTTCTTTACTCATTTATTTATACATATTGAGATATACATCACATACTAGTTGACCCTTTTTGTGTGTGTGTGCTACTGGGGATTGAACCCAGAGGCATTCTACCTTCGAGCTACACCCCCAGCCCGATTTTATTTCTTATTTGGAAACAGGGTCTTGGGAGGGTGAGGGAGTGGGGTGGGAATTGGGGAAGGGGTTAAATGAGAAATGTGTGCATATATGCGTTTATTAGCTGTACCTTACAAAAATGTATGATTACAATGCACCAATTAATAAAAAAAAAAAAAAACAGGATCTCACTAGATTGATGTGAGTCTCACTACTTGCTAAGGCTGTCCTCAAACCTGTGATCCTCCTATCTCAGCCTCCCAAGTACTGGGATTACAAACATGCACCACCATGCCTGGCTAACTAGTTCACCCTTTTAAAGAAGACAATTGAATGCTCTTTTTTTTTTCTTTCTGGAGTTTGAACCCAGGAGCAGTGTACCTCTGAGCTATACCCTGAGCCCTATTTTATATTTTATTTTGAGCCAGGGTCTTGATAAGTTGCTGAGGCTGGACTTAACCTTGCTATTCTCCTGTCTCAGCCTCCCAAGTACTGAGATTACAGGTATAGACCATCACACCCAGCTTGGATGGTGTGTGTGTGTGTGTGTGTGTGTGTGTGTGTGTGTGTTGCTGGGGATTGAACCCAGGGGCATTCTACCTCTGAGCTACACCCCCAGTCCTATTTTGCTTTTATTTTGAAACAGGGTCTCGCTAGGTTGATGAGAGTCTCACTACTTGCTGAGGCTGACCTCAAACCTGGGATCCTCCTGTCTCAGCCTCCCAAGAACTGGCATTACAGGCGTGCGCCACCCAACCCAGCTGGATGCATTTTTAAAAGAATATTGACAGCTTTGCAAACACCATCACAATCAATTGTAAACATTTTCAGTACCTTAAAAAGAAATTCTAGCTGGGTGCAGTGGTGCACATCTGTAATCCCAGTACTTGGGAGGCTGAGACAAGAGAATCACAGGTTCGAGGCCAGCCTCATCAACCTCATGAGGCCCTGCACAACTTAGTGATACCCTGTTTCCAAATAAAAAATAAAATAGGGCCGGGGGTGTAGCTCTGAGGTAGAATGCTCCTAGATTCCATTCCCAGTACCAAAAAAATAAAAATAAAAATAAAAATAAAAATCCTCCTGTACCTATGAGTACTCCTCCCTGGGCAACTCTTAATCAAGTTTCTATGGATTTGCCTATTCTGAAAGTTTCTCATAAATGGTCTTATCTAACATGCAATCTCTTGTGACTATCTTCTTTCACCTAGCATGTTGTTTTCAAGGTTTATTGGTGGAAATTTGAGTTGTTTCCACTCTGGCTATTATTGTGTGTGTGTGTGTGTGTGTGTGTGTGTGTGTGTGTGTGTGTACGTGCGCACACACAGTACTGGAGATGGAACCCAGGGGAGTTCTATCTCTGAGCCACATCCTCAGCCCTATTTTCTTTTTTAGTTTGAAACAGGGTGTCACTAGGTTGCTGAGAGTCTTACTACATTGTAGACACTATCCTCGAACCTGTGATCCTCCTGTCTCAGCCTCCCAAGTACTGGGATTACAAACGTGCACCACCATACCCGGCTTCGATCTGGCTACTACCAATCATGCTCCTATTAGCATTAATGTACAAGTCTTTGTGCGGATGTATATGTATGTTTTCACTTCACCTCTGAAAGTACCTTGAAGTATGTGGCTGGTTCCTATGGTAGAGGCTGTATCTGCTGTTATAGAGAAACTGCCAGTTTTTTTCCCAGGTGGCTCTGCGGTTCTGCATTCCAGTCCAGAGGGTGGAAGGGTCCCCGTGGCTCCCCGTCCTTGCCAGCACTCGCTATGGTGTTTCATGTTCCAATGGAGGTATAGTTTTTATTTGCATCTCCTCGTTGCTTTTACCTGTCCGCTTTCTGCGCCATCACCCGCTGCTGGCAAGCCCTGTTTCCAACAGAGGACGAGGAAGTCGGTGCCAACCTTGGTGTCTAGGGACCTCGGTTACTACACTAGCTGCCATTCCAAAGGCTGCTGCTGCTGATCCCTCATACTAAACAGAGAAGTGCAGGTGTTGGCATTAGAAAATCCGGCTAAGCGAAGAAAGAGCATTGAGGTGGGGGGAGGGGAAGCCGGGCAGGGTGCTTGCTGAAGCGGAGTGCTTACTGAGCAGTTTGCACACCGGCTGACTTCGTCGTTTCAGTACACTGGAATGTCTTGGCTACTAGTCTTTGATTTCCTTTAATTAGCCTTCCTCATGTGCAGCGACAGGTCAAGATCTCGAGGAAGTGCCCCAGACACTCTGCCTGACAGACAGACATCCCAAGAAGTTCATTTCTTAGGGCTCGAAGGCATCCTATTTCCCATCCCCGGGTCTGACGCAGGAGCTGGTGAAACAGTTGTAGCTCTGGTTCTTTGACTTTTCAATCCTTACTTTCCCTCCCAACACTAAATAAGTATATTATTTACAAAATATCTCTATCTCCTAGAAAATATCTCCTTGGAAAGAATTAAACAGTTACGCATTAAAACCTTAAAAAATGCAGGCATGCAAGCTGGCATTAGCACGCCCAGCCTCTGCAGACCTGTTTGGAGTCTTTCTGGTAGAAAAATAAGTAACCGAAGCTTCAAGGCAAAGATGGCTCCCTGGAAGGACACTGGACTGTCATTCCTGTGCCACCAAAGAGTCCTTAAACGGGAACGGTTCAGACGGTCACCATTTAGGCAAAGGAGATTTCCTACATGTGGTGAGGACATTTTAAAAATTGGGGGCAAAATACTTGGAGATGGATCGAAGACAAACACCGAAGTTTGTATAACCCTTTGATACCCACAATCTCAATCCTCAGAGGTTGGTTACTGCCCCACTTCACAGATCAGGAGGCAGAGGTGCAGAGACTTCCACCAGGTCCTGAGAACCCCACGGGTGTAGACAGGAGTCCAGACCCAGCTCCTGACTCCTTAATTACAGAGCTTTACCCAGCTCCCCGTGCCCTGCATAGATTTTTTTTTTTTTTTTTTTTCAGTACTGGGGATTGAACTCAGGGGCATTCTACCTCCGAGCTATACCCCCAGTCCTATTTTTTATTCTTTATTTTGAAACAGGGTCTCACTAAGTTGCGGAGGGCTTCACTAAGTAGCTGAGGCTGGCCGCGAACCCGGATCCTCCGGTCTCAGCCTCCCAAGTGGTGGGATTACAGGCATGCGCTACCATGCCCGGCTTCTCTGCCTAGCTTTTAAAGAAATTCGGGTCACAAAATCATGTTTGGTACTAAGGGAGATTTTTGAAGAAGAAACTGAAGAAACTCAGTCACTGCCACATCCTGTAGGTAAAGATGGGTCAGAAAGAGGTCAGCACTAGATCTACAAACACCATCTCCTGCTCCCCTCGCTCCAGCTAAGAACTGCGCTCATGAAGCTAATATGTCCTGGGCTGAGCTCTGGGGATCTTGTAATAAATCAGACACCATTCCTAACCTATTAAACACTCATGGTATAAAGAACGGAAGAAGAAGACGGTGTGATGGATGTCATGGCGAGGGAAT
The DNA here is from genome assembly GCA_004027655.1 of Graphiurus murinus. Taxonomy (NCBI): domain Eukaryota; kingdom Metazoa; phylum Chordata; class Mammalia; order Rodentia; family Gliridae; genus Graphiurus; species Graphiurus murinus. Next base: position 17,586 of record PVLC010028179.1, read on the forward strand.
GGACTGAGCATATGGAAGGAGAGCAGGGAAAGCAACTCTTTGAAGGAGGGCTTAGGACTGTCTTAATGGAAACTGGAACATTTGAGTTGGGTCTTGAGGGATAAATAGAAGTTCTCTGGAAGATTACAGAAGGAACCATCTACCAGTCAGAAGGGCACCCATGAGACACCAAGGTGTGAAACCGTGGCGGGCTCAGGAAACTGAGGCTTCTTGAGTGAGTCTGAGCACAGGGGGTTGACAGAAATGGTGGAGGAAAGCTGGTGAGGTCAGTAGAGGCCAGATCCCAAAGAACCTTATGGAGTTTGGGCAAAGCCACGGAAGGGTGGAGCAGGGGACAGACCTGATCAGAGCATGCTCTTGAGGGAGCACCGTGGCGTCTGGGAGGGGAACAGGTACAGAGAGCAAGGCTGGGCGCGAGTGTATGAGGCTTCAGCCAGTTCCAGCCACGGCCCAGGGACATGCGATGTGCCAGGAACCTGGGATGAGAAGTCAGGGGCAGCACTTGCAGGGGACACTAGAGTCCGCTTGTTGTTCTCCTGAGGTCCTCATCCCAGGGCCACCGAACTCAGTCTCCAATAGCCAGAGGAGACGTTGACCTTCCCTGCCGGTCAGGGCAGATCCTGGGACACCATGCACGACTCCCATGCCAGGAGGGGAAAGTGGCCACGCTCAGCTGGTGTGGCAATGGCCCCAGGAACCCTTCAGCTCAGAAGTGCCTCGGCACCCCAAGCCCTAAGCCTGGTGACAGTCCTATTCCCCTCACAGTCACAGGATGCCCTGGGAAGCAGGGCTGAAGAGACCCCTTGCTTTTTCAGAGGACGAAAACGAGGGACAGATGGCGCGCAGGATTGCGCAAGTCCTGGGATGAGGAAAGTCTTCAGGTTGCCGCACCATTGTTCCCGGCTGTCTCACACAGGGACAGAAACGTGAGCACCGTGCCACGTGCGACACATACATGGTCTTACTTCAGTTCTCATCACTACTCCATGTTGCAGATGGGGAAACTGAGGCCCCAGATGAGCAGATTACACGCAGCCAAATGCTCGTCCATCGGCGCCTCCTCGCCGACCAGGCTGCCTCCCCGGTCTGAGGACAGACTTGGAGCCAATCTTTTCCTGCCCTGGCAACAGTGCAGCCCGCTTTCTTAAGCAAGGATGGATGAAGACAGGCCTCTGGAGATGGCAATATTTTCCTCCTTGACAAGGCAAATGGCTTGCAAAATACCCCCGGATGGAGATGGGTTTTTGCAATAGAACTATTGAGACAAGGCAAGAAGACCAGAATGCTTTGGGACTTACTCTTAAAAAAAAAAAAAAAAAAAAGGATTTTTTTTTTTTCTCTTTCTGACAAATAATTTAGATCCCAGGCCAGCCTCGGGGCAGCAGAGGGAAGTTGCCCTCCCCCGTCCTGCGGCACCCACTTCCTCCTGGACCCAGGAGAGAGGGGGCCTCATGGCTGCTATCTCCCGGGCAGCCCCAGGTACCCGGGGTTTGTTTTATGGATGGGTCTGTCGTGAGTCAATATGATAATGTTTCCTGTGAGAACTTTATTTCCCTGCATTGTTTGTAAAGTCTGCGTGTGTCTGAGCACGTACTCCTGATCGCTGAGGAGTTTACGGCGCCCTGTCGTACAGGCCCCCTCTGCGGGTGGGGAGCAGGGGCTCGGGCAGGCCAGACGGGGGCTGTCCCCATCCCCTCCGGTGGCAGAGAGAGGACAGATGACTCACGTGCTCAGCCTCGCCTCCAGCCTGTGGTGGGCTGACTCTTTTTTTTTTTTTTTTGCTGTAGCCACTTCAATCATTATCATCTCCAGAAGGGAAACGCTCACTGAGGCCCCGGCTGCCCCCACCCATGGCCTTTCTGCTCAGTCTTGCTGGGGTAGGACAGGGCCCTCCCCTTGAGCCCCTGGTGATTTGCAGCTGGGGAAACCCAGATTATGGGACTTGTCCAAGCTGAAACCGCCAGTGGGGAGACACAGGGCACGGCAGGAAGGTGAGGTCTTTGGAGACGGCTGGTCCTGGGTTCAAATCCCGACTTTGCCACTTGTGGCTGGGCAGGGCGCTTCATCAGCCTCAGCTGCCACAACTGAAAAATGGGTCAATAATGCCCCCTCACAGACCAGCAGTGCGCGCCCGGCCAGAAAGCAGACGCAGCCCCCACCACGGAGGCGTTTGGAGAATATGCTTCGCTTGGTAAATGTGCTCTCCATTAGGCTGCAGAGCCATCAGCAGACTTGCTCAGAGTATCCCCTCAGAGACCTTCTGTCAAAGCCACAGGGTTCCTGAGAAGATTCTAGAACAGAGAGGAAACTGCCCTGTGCTAAGAGATGACTATTGGTATTAGTCAGTAGTTTATCCAAAAGAAGAAGGAAGAAGAGGAGGAGGAAGAGAAGGGGGAGGAGGAAGAAAAAGAGGAGGAAGAGGAAGAGGAGGAAGAGGAAGAGGAGGAAGAGGAAGAGGAGGAAGAGGAAGAGGAGGAGGCTGTTTTGATTTGCCCAGCATGTCTCTCCCCTTCTTCCAGCGTCAGAAGTCACTCTTGGTTCTGAGGCCCACATCACACCCCCTTCCTTAGGCGCAGTCCTCACAGGACTGTCCACAGAGGCACCCAGCTATTTTGGGCCAAAGGAGAACACCTGACCCAAGAGACTGCAATCAGGTGCCCTTCTGGAATCTGCATCTTGAGGGGGAATAATGCAAAGACTGAAAATAGATCAAGGCTTGTAACCCCGCAGAGGCGGCCTAAAGAGATGAGCCGGGTCTCTGCCAAGGCCCTGGGAGCTGCACATGACCCTTCCTTTCCAGGCCTTGGATGGAGACCCCTTTTTCTCCTCAGCCTCCTAATACACCTTGTTTGCCCAGTAGGTCCAGTTGGTGTCTTTTGCATGCAACCAAACCAATCTAAGCAATATCTCGCCTCCCCAACTTGTCTCAAGGGAGGGACTGAGCCATGCATTCATTCACTCATTCACTCATTCATTCATGGATTCATTCACTCATTCACTCATTCATTCATGGATTCATTCACTCATTCATTCATGGATTCATTCACTCATTCACTCATTCATTCATGGATTCATTCACATACTCAACAAATCACTACCAAGTACCTGCTCTGTACTAGGTCTGCACTGGGAGTTGGGTGGGGCATTCAGTGATGAAGGCAGCCCTAAGTCCAGCGTATCCTTGTAAAAAATACACAAGTTTTTGCGTGGAGAGGTGGCATACACCTATAATCCCAGTGACTCGGGAGGCTAAGGCAGGAGGATCACAAGTTTGAAGCCAGCCTGGGCAATTTAGTAAGACTCTGTCTCAAAATAAAAATAAAGTAAAAAGGTTGGGGGTGTAGCTCAGTGGTAGAGTTAAAAAAAAAAAAGTATAAATTCTTACTGCATTCACTATTTCAGCAAGCTCTCAGTGAGTGCCCATTATGAGCCGGAGCTGCCCTGGGCTGGGCTGACCATGGAGAAGACAGAATTCCTGCCCCCATGTAACCCTTAGTGAATTGCACCAAGTGGGTGCTAGACATGAACTCAGCCTCCCAGAGGTCAGTCTGAACCCAC
>PVLC010028180.1:0-21390 GCA_004027655.1 Graphiurus murinus
GTGATGAAAGAATAAAATTAATAAATGAGAGAAAATAAGTTTTATTTTTTAATATAGTCTGGTACTAAAATATCTTAAACAGTCAATCTACAGTTGAGGAGAGATTAAGTTACTTTAAACATTTCATGTACTTTGTCTCCTAAAGAGCCAAAGGAAATGTTAAACTTGACTTAAAAAAATGAGTAATAACCATTCTTTGAAAAATTTTTAACAGTATAAATCAGCACAGAATAAAAATTAAGATGTTCTCTGTTATATTACTTTCACCTCCCCTTTCTGTTTCTCAGAAATAAATAACACAAACTAATGAGAATCTTCCTAGATCCTTTTCTATAAATTTACAACAGGTATTTTTGATAATTCTTGTTTTGTTTTTATATTCATCTTTTATTTATAGGATTTACATATTCATAAATCCTACATAGCCACATAAATCCTAGATACAAATCTTATATATAAATCCTAGTCACATATATATGACCAGTTTATTTGTTTGTTTACTTATTTATTTTGAAATAGGATCTCACTAAGTTGCAGAGGGCCCCACTTAAGTTGCTGAAGCTGGTCGAGAACCTGCGATCCTCCTGTTTTAGCTTCCCAAATACTGGGATTACAAGTGTGCATCACCACTCCCCGTTTTATGATCAGGTTTTAACTGAATGTTTTTCTGAATAGATGATCAGTTGTCTCAGAGTCACTTAAAGAACAAATTTTCCTGTTTTGAGGTTTTGCTGCTACCATATTAGAAGTTGTAATATATTTTTGGATTGGTTCCTGGACTTTTTTCTGTGTAAATTTTTATTTTTTTCCAAAAAATATATGTATATAGCACCCAAGAGTTCTACGTGGCTTCAACCAAAAAGCAGTAGTCCTCTGCCCTAATTCTGTTCTTCACCAGTTCGTGCTATTTGAAGTCAATGATTTTCAATGATTTCTGTGTGTGTGTGTGTGTGTGTGTGTGTGTGTGTGTGTGTGTGTGTTGCTAGGGATTGAACCCAGCAACATTCTACCTTTGAAAAACACTCCCAGCCTCTTTTTTATTTTTATTTTTGTGTGTGTGGTGCTGGGGATTGAACCCAGGGTCATTCTACCTCCGAGCTATACCCCCAGCCCTATTTTATTTTATTTTTTATTTGGAAACAGGGTTTCATTAAGTTGATGTGAGCCTCACTGAAATGCTAAGGCTAGCCTTGGAACCTGCAGTCCTTCTGTCTTATCCTCCCAAGTACTGGAATTATAGGTGTGTGCCACCATGCCTGACTTTCTGTTTTGTATTTTGAAACAGAGTCTCACTAAGTTGCTGAGGGCCTCGAACCTGTCATCCTCCTGTCTCAGTCTTCTAAGTACTGGGATTTTAGGTTTGTTCCACCCTGCCTGGCTAATGGTTTACTTTTTTATGCTGATATTTATCTGTTTTTTGAAAGAACACACTTATTCTATTTTTCTTTTGTTTTTGGTTTTAAATACTTTCTCTTGCCTTTCTACTGTTATTTCCTTCCTTCTTACTACTTCTCCTTAGCTTCCCCGTATTTGGTGTTTATAGTACTATAATTTTGTAAATATCATTCGCAACAGATTATAGTTCTTTCTCCAAACCAGTATTTATTTTTTCTGATGATAATAGTTGTCTTGTCATTTTTTTAGTCTTTTATATGCCTTTATTCATCTTCAAACTCTATTAGAATTTAAAACCTGTCAATTCATTCAAATACATCAAATCAAGAATGTCCATATTTTTAGACTCTCAATTTTTAGTGTAAATAATGAAAAATATTTTTTGAGCTGAGCATGGGTGGTGGCACACGTTTGTAATCCCAGTACTTGGAAGGCTAAGACAGGAGAATCATAGGTTCATGGCCAGCCTCCGCTACTTAGTGAGGCCCTGTTTCAAAATAAAGAATACAAACTAGGACTAGGAGTGTAGCTCAGAGGTAGAATGCCCCTGGGTTCCATCCCCAGTATTGCAAGGAATAAAAAAAAGAGAGAAAGAGAGAGAGAGAGAGCTGGGAGTGTAGCTTGGAAGTAGAATGCCCCTGGGTTCAATCCTCAGTACTGAAGAAAAAAAAAAATTATGTTGAACTAAATTTTATATTTTCTACTAACATTGATTTTTTTTTATGAATACAACAGCATTATCTATTTCTTAGAGAAAATTTGGAAACCACCAGACTATATACTTGTTTCTAATTCTAATTCAACTATCTTCTAAGCATCAACCCCGATATTTTACCTGCTCTCTAATCTCTCTCTCTCTCTCTCTCTCTCTCTCTCTCTATCTCTATCTCTATCTCTATCTCTATCTCTATCTCTCTATCACACTCACACTCACACTCACGCTATCCATTGTTATGGTACAAAGCAGCCTTTTACTTGGTTTACTGTTCGGGGGATCCACAATTTCGGCTGGCCTCAGCTGGGAGTTTCTGCTGATCTCAGCTGGCCTCCTCATGTGCTGTGGTCAGCTGTGGCTTAGCTTAAAGTCAGGAAGGCAGCCCTGCTTTAGGGAGTCACTGTGAGCTGACTGGACCCTGAGGAGAGAAGCTGTTATTCTCTTGCAGGCTGGAACTGGCTTACTATATGGTGGCCCCAAGGTTCCAAGAGTAGCAAAGAACAAACCTCAAAAAGAAAATGCCTTTTCAGTATCTTTGTCAAGTTTGTAGTGTTCCAGTCACCAAAAGCAAGTCACACGGCCAGTCCGAGATTCAGTTGATAGAGTTCACGTTTTGGTGGGGAGAGATTCAAAGTTACCTTGCAAAGTGGCATATATACTAAGGTAGCAAGAGTTTGTGGCTATTTTTGTCATGTAATATGTATTACAAATACACCTCTTTTCCACAAAATTTGTATTATAGTTATAGCTTTTCTTTTTCACCTAATATATCATGGCTATAGTAAAAGCTTTTAAAATTCACATTTTAACTGGTCTATTCTGATGCATACTTTTTGATGAATCTTTTTTTCTATGCCAGTAGTTGTTAAACTACCGCCCATGGGCTGATGATAGCCTCTTGACTGTTTTTTATAAAGACATTTTTTTTTTTTGGTACTGGAGGTTAAACTCAGGCATTCTACCTCTGAGCTATCCCCCAAACCTATTTTGTTTTTTGAAATAGGGTCTCACTAAGTTGCAGAAGGATCTTGCTAAGGTTGCTGAGACTGGCCTCAAACTTGGGATCCTCCTGTCTCAGCCTCCCAAGTGTTGGGATTAAAGGCGTGTGCCAGCATTCCCAGCTCGTCTGTGGCACTTTTGTTCTTCAGCAGTCGAGTTGAATAGCTGACAAAACCTATATGGCTCACAAAACTTAAAATGTTTACTTTTTGCCTTTTAGAGAAAAAAGTTTACCAACCCTTGTTCTTTTCCACTTTAATCTTTTTTTTTTTTTTTTTTGCGGTACTGAGTATTGAACTCAGGGGCGTTCTACCTCCAAGCTACACCCCCAGCCCTATTTTTTTATTCTTTATTTTGAAACCGAGTCTCACTAAGTTGAGGAGTGCCTCACTAGGTAGCTGAGGCTGGCCTCGAACCCGGATCCTCTGGTCTCAGCCTCCCAAATGCTGGGATTACAAGTGTGCACCACCACGCCCGGCTCCACTTTAATCTTCATCTAGAAGTTAGCATAGAATAAATGAGCAATTGCTTGAGTGAGTTTCCTTCTGCTCCAATAATTATGATTTTTTTTTTTTAATGATACTGGGGATTGAACCTAGGGACATTCTACCTCTGAGCTACATCCCAATCCTATTTGATTTTTTTTAATTTTGAAACAAGGTCTCATTAAGTTACCCAGGCTGGCCTCAAACTTGTGATCCTCCTTTTTCAGCCTCCCAAGTACTGGGATTGTAGGTATATGCCGCTGCACCTGGCTCAATTATGAATTTTTGAGAGATTGTAGAAAACATAATAGTGTTCTCTATAGTAGAAATAGAATTGTTCTAAAAAATTTCTAATCTCCTTTATCATGTTGAGGGAACCTGGAGAATATTTCAGAGATAGTTGAAAGCTTCTTTCATTCTTTCTTTCTACTGGGAATTGAACCCAGAGCCTTGAATGCTAGGCAAGTGCTCTACCACTGAACTACAAACCCAGCTCTTTATTTTATTTTGAGGCAGGGTCTCCCTAAGTTGCCTTGAACTTGCAATTCTCCTGCCTCAGTTTCCCAAGTAGCTGAGATTACATGTATATGCCACTGTACCCAGCTGACAATTTATTTATATGTAAATCTACTTAATGAACTCTATGTAGCAATTTCATTGATATGTGTATATTTAGTCATAGAATCTATAGTTTTCATATAGGAGCCTTTTATTTATGTATACTGGGTATGGAAAAATTACTTTAGAATCTACTTGGTTAATTGACCAATTATCTGGCAAGTAGAACTATTTATTTATTTTATTTATTTATTTATTTTTGCAGTACTGAGGATGGAACCCAGGGGCCTTCTACTTCCGAGCTACGCCCCCAGTCCTATTTTTTATTCTTTATTTGAAACAGGGTCTCACTAAGTTGCAGAGGGCCTCACTAAGTAGCTGAGACTGGCCACAAACCCAGATCCTCCTGTCTCAGCCTCCCAAGTACTGGGATTACAAACGAGCACCACCATGCCCTGGCAGAATGTCAGCATTTTAAAAACTTAAATAATAAATAGTTCAGCCAGGCATAGTGGTGCACGCTTGTAATCCCAGTACTTAGGAGGCTGAGAGAGGAGGATCCGGGTTCGAGGCCAGGCTCAGCAACTTAGTGAGGCCCTGTTTCAAAATAAAGAATAAAAAATAGGACTAGGGATGTAGCTCAGAAGTAGAATGCCCCTGAGTTCAACCCCAGTACCGCAAAATTTTAAAAAGCTGACATTTTTAAATTATAGGATTACAAAAAATTTGGAGAATATAATACACATGTCATGTGACAGTTTGGAATCAAAATGCGGGTGCACAACAGTTTATTCAGTGTTCCCAAGAGGGGAAAAGTCCTCCCAGGCCCCCACAGCTGTCATATTTCTTTGCTCTGTATGTCCATTTTCCCCCCAACTAGCGTGCTGACAAAGGATAAGAAAATGGCCTGTGTGCAGGGCGGGTGCAGCAAGGACAGCCTTCCTGATGTCTCTTGGCCTTTTGATGGGGCCAAGGCTACCTGCGTTCCTCACCGTGGTTTTGCTTATTCTCTGCTCTGTGGTAGAAAGATATTGTTGAAAATGTCAAAAAGACCTGTATATACCCCTGTGGGTAACAGTGATAAGAAAAAGAGGAAGAGTTTATGTTTGTTTATAGCACAGAAAGTAAAGTTATTGAAGAGAAATTGGATAGTAATGTGTAAAGCATTTCACAGAAGAGTTATGGTATTGGAATGACCATAACCAATTACCTGCAGAAACAACAGGATAAACTATTGAAACATCTGTGCTGAATGTGATGAACAGAAGTTAATGAAAAATAGGAAAATACTGCATAAAGCTAAAATGAAGATGTTAGCCGGGCATAGTGGTAACACATTTGTAATCCCAGTACTTGGAAGGCTGAGATAGGAGGATAGCAAGTCCGAGGCCAGTCTCATCAATGTAGTGAGACCCTGTTTCAAAATTAAAAAATAAAATAGGCAGAATACTTCTTGGTTCAATCCCCAGTACCACCAAAAAAAGATGTTGATCATGTATTGAAAGAGTGCATCTGTCAGTGTCATACTGAGTGTGCTGACACTCACTAGTGCTGATTGTGAAAGAAGCAAACATCTGTCATCGTGCACTACAAATTGAAGGGACCTGTGAATACTCAACAGGCTGGTTGTAGAAACTTCAGAAAAGACATGGCAGTAACATTTTAAAGATTTGTGGGGACAGAGTGTCTGCTGATCACAAAGTAATGTAGAAATTCACTGGTGAGTTTGCCAGAGTCATTGCTGATTAAAAAGTAACACCATAACAAGTCTATAAGGATGATGACACATCCCTGTTTTGGTGTTATTGCCCCAGAAAGACACTGATTTATCGCTGAGAAGAGCCTTACAGGAATTAAGGATGCCAAGGACAGAGTAACTGTGGGGGGGGGGGATGTATTAATTTAACAAACATATAAGTATAAAATCGCTATGATAAGTTAAAGCTTGCATCCTTGCTGTTTTAAAGGAGCAACTTTTTTATTTATTTTTTTGTACTGGGGATTGAACTCAGGGGCATTCTACTTCTGAGCTACACACCCAGCCCTATTTTTTATTCTTTATTTTGAAATAGGGTCTCACTAAGTTGCTGAGGCTGGCCTCGAACCTGCGATCCTCCTGTCTCAGCCTCCCAAGTACTGGGATTACAAGCATGTGCCACCAAGCCTGGCGAAAGGAGCAAATTTCTTATTAAAGTAACAAAACCTTATTAAGGTAACAAAAAGGCATGGAACACCAGACAGCTTTTCTTTCTTTTGTTCTTTCTCTCAGTTCTCTTTTTTTTTTTTTTTTTTAGTACTGGGGATTGGACTTAGGGACCCAGGGGCATTCTACTTCTGGGCTACACCCCTAGCCCTCTGAACTGTTGATTTTGAAGCAGGGTCTCTCTAAATTGTTGATTCTGGCTTGGAACCCGCAATTCTCCTATCTCAGCTCCTAAGTGGGCCTATAGGGTGCACCACCATGCCTGACCTGACCAGGGACATCTCTTTTTCTGATTGGTTTCACAAACATTTTGTACCAGTGGTTTGTGCTTACTACAGAAAAGCCCAACTGAGTGACAACTGTGGCCATTTATTTCCATTAATTAAAATTCCCTTATTCAGCCGGGCGTGGATTGGATTCATTTTTACCAACTAAATAATACATATAGGTCGTGTGTGTGTGTGTGTGTGTGTGTTTTACTGGGGATTGAAAGCAGGGGCTATACACTCCCAGTCCTATTTGTAAATTTCTTTTTATTTAATTGATTAACTTATTTTGTGGTACTGGGGATTCAAACCAGGGTGTTCTATCTCTTTTTTTTGGGGGGGGGGTACTGGGGATTGAACTCGGGAATTCTATCTCCGAGTTATACCCCCAGCCCTATTTTTTATTCTTTATTTTGAAACAGGGTCTCACTAAGTTGCGGAGGGCCTCACTAGGTAGCTGAGGCTGGCTGTGAACCCAGATCCTCTGGTCTCAGCCTCCCAAATGCTGGGATTACAAGCGTGTGCCACCACGCCCAGCTGTGTTCTGTCTCTTGACTACACTCCCAGTCCTTTTTCATTTATTTTGAAACAGGGTCTTACTAAGTTATTGAGGGCCTCTTAAGTTGTTGAGTCTGTCCTCAAACCTGGGATCCTCCTGTCTCAGCCTCCCAAGTCCTGCCTCCCAAGTCCTGGGATTGTAGGTACACCACCATGCCTGGCTCCCCAGGTTCTTTTTTTTTTTTTTTTTTCTTTTATCTTTTTTTGTGGTACTGGGGATTGAACCCAGGGGCATTCTACATCTGAGCTACATCCCCAGTCCTATTTTTTATTCTTTATTTTGAAACAGGGTCTCACTAAGTTATGGAGGGCCTCACTAAGTAGCTGAGGTTGGCCCTGAACCTGTGATTCTCCTGTCTCAGTCTCCCAAGTACTGGGATTACAGGTGTGCACCCCCCACACCCAGCTTCCCAGGTTCTTTTTGATTCATGTGTTGTTTGCTTGGATTTGTTGTCTGCTTGTGTGTGTGTGCACTGGGGATGGAACCTAGGGCTTCACGTATGCTATGGAAGTGCTCTACCACTAATCTACACCCCCATCCTGAATAGTTTGGATTCCATAATTGAGATGAGCAATAAATGTTACTTATTATCACATCAGAAGGCAGATGATGCCAGTTTATCTGGCCACTGTTGATTCTGAGTTGACCACTTGGTTCAAGTAGTGACCGTTCTGCACTGTGAAGGTACATCTTCCCTTTGGAATTAATGTGTAACCTGTGGAGGGATACTGTGAGATGATATGAATGTTGTGTCCCCAACCACTCTTCACCCAGTGTCTATAGCATCTATTGATGTAGATTACCTGAACCCAGTGCTATAGGAGAATTGAATATGGTGATTTTTTAAATTTTTCATTCTATTTTTAATTTCTAGCTGGCATTTCTCTAAACAACAACAACAACAAAACAGCTTTCCTTCTCCCCTTTTTTCTCCTTTGAGTCTTTATTTTTTTCTCTCCTTTTTTTGGGGGTGGGTGGGTGGTACTGGGGGTTGAACTCAGGGGCACTCTACCACTGAGATACTTTCCTGCCCTTCTTAAATTTGTTTTTTTTTTTTAATTTTAAGACAAGGTCTTGCTGGCCTGGAATTTGTGGTCCTCCTGCCCCAGCCTCCCTAGTAGCTGGAATTAAAGGCAAGTGTCACCCACATGGTCATTTTTTTTTTTTTTTTTTTTTTTTTTTTTTTTTATATAACCACCCCAGCTATTTATCATGAAGTCTGTCAGTGTGACTCATCATGACTTTGAGTCTCATTGCTGTCATCACATCTGTGTAAACTGCTTGTATACCAGAATTTTTGCTTTATAGCAAAAATATCTTCATGATATGTTTGTGCAACTCAGAATTCTTATTGCATAAAACTGCTCTAATATAAATTCAGATAAACCTGCTTTGGATCTCTCTTGATGAATTCTCCTGAAAACATAGAACTTTGCAGAAACTGGGACACGGTGTTAAGGAATTCCCACTTACACCAGGCAAGAAAGTAAACAGTAAGTGGAGAGTAGGGTAACAAACACTTATGGTATCAAAAAACAGCCGTGCAAAGGATCTGTCTTAATGTGCTAGCCCCTTGCAGTTTAACATATTGCTTACAACCTTCACAATAGAATATGAGTGACTTCAGTTACACATTCCAGGAGACTGGCAGTCTGTTACAATCAGAGTCTCAACTTTAGAGCAGGCTAATTTACAGCAATGGGATGAAGAAAGTTGTGGATTTGTATTACACACTCTCACCTGACACTATATCTGATCCCTTATCCGCTGATTGACATCTTGAATGAGCTCTTTGAAGCAAGTTCCAGCTTAATTAAAACGTTTGCTTGGTTAGCAGTGATCTGTGAAAGCCTGTGATAAATATTGAATCAGGTTCACCTGCTGGTTGCTGCAAGTGGATAAACAGCTGCTTTGTGCGGTCTAATCATGGAACTGGCAGTAGAGTACGGCTGGTGTTTGAATTTTAAAAAAAAAGAATAGTTGAAAAGGTAGAGTTATGTCACTTTTGCTATCTTACGGGGTTGTGTGCATCTGTGAGATTTTTGCACCAGTCATTCAGTACCTGTTTTGATGGCCCGGACAACAGCAATGGTTGATAAAGTTAACAATGAACTCTCTTGTTTATGCCTCAGAGATCACAGTATAATTCAGTGTTCATTAGGCCTTTAGCACTAGTTGTTTACATGCATGATTTTTGAAATAAAATAGATAATATTTGGCTTTTTTTTTTGGTACTGGAATGGAACCCAGGGGCATTCTACCTCTGAGCTATACCCCTAGCCCAATTTTATTCTTTTATTTTGAAGTAGGGTCTCACTAAGTTGCTGAGGCTGGTTGCAAACCTGTGATCCTCCCATCTCAGCCTCCTCTACCTTTTAAAGGTAGAGAAAACGATCTTGTTAAAGCTTTAAGATTTAGGGTTATGAATTTCAGCTTTTGTACAAATTTGATTGTGTTTGGGAGCAACTTCAGTTTTTTAGATTACTTTTTTCACCTGTAAAATACAGTTAGAAATGTGCATTAGTGAGCCATCCAAGTATTTTAGCCTTGTGTTAATATTAACACCATTAAAATAGAGATGAGATTAAAAGCAGTAGGTGAACCTTTATGACATTCTCTTCTTTTGACTATCACCTTGTTTATTCCTTTACAGAATAAATGTGTCTAGTTAAGTTGATGGTAAAAAAAAAAAAAAAAAAAAATGCTGTTTCTAGCTGGTGTGGTGTCATATGACTGTAATCCCAGTACTTGGGAGGCTGAGACTGGAGGATTGCATGTTCGAGGTCAACCTCAGCAACTTAGTGATACCCTCTGCAACTTAGTGAGACCCTGTTTAAAAATAAAGAATAAAAAAATAGGACTGGGAGTGTAGTCCAGAGGTAGAACACCTGAGTTCAATTCTAATTTCCTAATAAGTTAGATTGAAAACTTTTGGGGAGCAGGGATTAATCTGAATGCTTTTCTGCTGGGCTTTAAGCAACTGAGGAGAAACAGGAATATATTTGCCATGCTATATTCCTTTTGTAGCACTTCTAGCTTGTGTGTGTGTGTGTGTATGGCGTTCTAGGGGTGGAACCCAGGGACATTTTACCTCTGAGTTACACCCCAGCTCTATTTTATTCTTGAAACAGTATCTCACTAAGTTGGTGAGGCTGGCCGCAAACCTGAGATCCTCCTGTCTCAGCCTCCCAAGTATTGGTATTACCAGTGTGAGCCACCACACCTGGAAACTTCGAGCATTTTTGAGGTATATTGTTCACCACCATCATTGGCTCCAAAGATTAACTACCCTAGTGATGATTCCTCATTCTTTACTTAAAGGTTTTGTTTTTATTTCTGTCAATTTATTTGGAATCTTATGGGGAGAATTCAGTGTAAATCATACTCATCTTGCTCAGCATTGTTATTTTATATTTCTGTTGATACATGTAATTCTGGTTCATATACATATACATACATATACATACATGTATTTCCATAGATTGAGAAACAATCTACAATAAAATATTACAATTTATTTGTTCTGTAGATACACCTAGCATGTTTCTCTCACTATTAAAACAGTGGGGCAATTAATATTCCTCTTGTATGTGTCTTACTGTGCAGGAGTTTCTCTAGCATGTATAATTGGCAGTGTCATGAGGGTTCACAGGGTAACTATCACCGATTTCACTAAATTATCAATTTGATTTTCGAAGCGGATGATCCAGTTTGTCCTTGGATCAGCAGTGTGTGAGAGTCTTTTCATATCATCTCCAACACACAGTCTTTTGGATGTGAAATGGAAATTGTGGTTTCAGTAAGAATTTTCCTAATTACTGATGAAGTTGGGTATTAGATTACACATCTTTTCAGATGTTTATTGGCCTTTCGATGTTTGTCTTCTATGATTTGCCTGTTCTTAGCTATTTATTAGTTTGTCTTTTAAAAATGAACTTCCTGGCCAGGCGTGGTGGCGCACGCTTGTAATCCCAGCATTCGGGAGGCTGAGACCGGAGGATCCGGGTTCGCGGCCAGCCTCAGCTATCTAGTGAGGCACTCTGCAACTTAGTGAGACCCGGTTTCAAAATAAAGAATAAAAAATAGGGCTGGGGATATAGCTCGGAGGTAGAATGCCTCTGGGTTCAATCCCCAGTACCGGAAAAAAAAAAAAAAAAAAAAAAAAAACTTCCTGGAATTCCTTATAGATACTGAACCTCGGTTGTTTATATGCATTGCAGATATTTTTCTTCAGTGGTGTGTGTCACCATGCCCAGCTAGTTTTTTTAAAAAAAATATCTTTTTAAATTGAAGTTTTACATACTAATGAGGCTGTATTTTCTGTTGCTTGTGCTTTTGGTTTAGTATCTTAGAAAAATTCTTTCTACAGTTGGATCATAAAAGATTTTTTTTTTTTTTTTATAGTAACAGTGACCATGTAGCCCACAAAGCCAAAAATATTTACTCTCTGGCCCTTTCTGAAAAAAAGTTTGCTGACTCCTGCTTTAAAGAGTTCCTTCCTAGCCGGGCGCGGTGGCGCACGTTTGTAATTCCAGCTTTCGGGAGGCTGAGACCGGAAGATCCGGGTTCGTGGCCAGCCTCAGCTACCTAGTGAGGCACTCCGCAACTTAGTGAGACTCGGTTTCAAAATAAAGAATAAAAAATAGGGCTGGGGGTATAGCTTGGAGGTAGAATGCCCCTGAGTTCAATCCCCAGTACTGCAAAAACAACAACAACAACAACAAAAAAAGAGTTCCTTCCTTCCTTCATTCCTTCTGGCATTGGAGTATGAACCCAGGGGTACTCTACCACTTAACTACCTTCTCAGTCCTTTTTGTTTTTTATTTTGAGACAGGGTCTTGCTATGTTGCCCAGGTTGGACTAGAACTTGTGATCTTCCTGCCTCATCTTCCTAAGTAGCTGGGATTACAGGTGTGCACCATTGCTTTTGGCTCTAAAGAGTCTCTTAGTTGAAAATATTCTTCCTTCCCCTTTGTGGAACATAACATGGATCTTGTTAGAAAATATTTTATTGGGCCGGGCATGGTGGCGCACGCTTGTAATCCCAGCATTTAGGAGGCTGAGACCAGAAGATCCGGGTTCGAGGCCAGCCTCAGCTACCTAGTGAGGCCCTCTGCAACTTAGTGAGACCCTGTTTCAAAATAAAGAATAAAAAAATAGGGCTGGGGTGGAGCTCAGAGGTAGAATGCCCCTGAGTTCAATCCCCAGTACCACAAAAAAACAAAAAAGAAATAATTCTTATGGATTAAAGTTTATAGCTTGCCTTTAAAAATGTTTTGTAATTACACTCAGAAAACAAGGTGCTTAGAACTAACAGTGACTCCTTACTTCATGAGTGAAACTAGTATTAAAAAAAAACTTCAAAAGTACACTTTGTAGAATAATTAAGGAGAGAAGCACTGTTTGTTAGTGAGACAAGGTGACCCTAGTCCTTGTCATCTACTTGGCTTGATTATCAGAGGTTATAATGTTTCCCGAATGAATGGATGAATGAAATGAGATAGACATGTAAAGAACTTCACACAGGGATAACCTTAATAAATGATAGTTATTAATAACAAACACATCAGGATATATGTTTGTCACAACTAAACTGGCTCAAATATGCCAAAGATGGTTCTTCTTTTTTGACTTGCCCAGATTAACTAATTGCCCTAGACTTTCTCTCATAAAAGGTAATCTTTTGATTTTGAAGTACCTTTTTGATATTGAAAGTACTCCACATTAGAACATCATTGAGCATTTATCAGATTAAAAATGTGATATATGGATGCAGTAGTCGACTTAAGACAGTTTAAATTATCGTTTGTACAAAACACCATACTCAATGAATGAGTTGTATAAAGCAATGTACCAGATAGTTGTTTCCTTACAGACTTTGCAGTACGGATGGAAAGATAATACATATACTTATGGGAGGTTATAGAAAAATGTTACTGCTTTGTCAACCTGCTTTCCCCTTTATTTCATACACCTCAATTTTCATACAAATCTTTTTTCCTATCTCTTTATTTTTACATTAAGTATCACCTTTTCAACCTACATTTAAAACTCACTTCATAGTCTCCTTTTAGAAGCTCGTCTGCTATATGGATAAGAACAGTCACTTCTCTAGCAATGAAATTAGTGTTTATCTCCTTACCATTTTCTGTTTCTAAAAAGTTTTTTTCACTATGCTTCTTTTATTTTTCAAGTATTTAGGCATACTTTTTTAGGGGAGTGGGAGGGGAAGGTTTGGAAAGAATTATGAAACTTGAGAAGTTGGACATTGCAGTATCTTTCTGTTTGAGCTTCTAATTACAGCTCTGTGAAAGGAGTGGTAGAGACCACTCAGCAGTTGGCTTTTCATTCAGGATCAGATCTTCTAATCCTTCACCCTTTCACTGAATTTAGAGATGTCTTTGTGTAACAGGATAAGAGAGGAAACAGAAATTATGAAGCACGTGGGAACTTTTCTAAAAATCCTTGGTTGCTAGCCTTCTGAGAACAGTCTTGGTGAATGTAAATTTGAAATGTATATTTGAACAATAGACTTCTACCTATGGAAATGTTACAGCCCTCTCATGCCCCTTGTGTTTCTGTTTAAGTGATGATGTTACTGTTACTTGTGTTGGGTTTTCTTGTGTTTTGTCAAAGTAAAAGTACTCTGGACAGTTTCTAAGTGTGGTGAAGAAGCTATGTCCTAAAGAATTTGATTCTGTCACTTATAGGTCTTAGAGGTCACAGATTTTGGGGAGCCTATATATTTTACCTGTCGACCTTTAGATATTTTAGATGAGAGTGAATACTTTTTTTGTTTGTTAGTTTTTGTGGTACTGGGGATTAAACCCAGGGACATTTTACCTCTGAGTTTTATACTTCCAGCCCTTTTTATTTTTTGTTTTGAAACAGTGTCTTACTAGGTTGCCAATAGTCTTGCTACACTGCTGAGGCTGTCCTTGAACTTGTGATCCTCCTGTCTAAGCCTCCCAAGTACTAGTATTATAGGTGCATACCACTACATCTGGCTAATAAATGGTTTTTTGAAGCCTCTGTTCTGTCATATTCAGTCTTTCCATATTTAAATAATATTGTACCAAATTATTTATTTACCTTTTTGCTCCTGGGGTTTGAACCCAGAGCCTCGCACTATCTAGGCAAACACTCTGCCACTGAACTTCATTCTCCAGCTCCTCTACATTTTTCAGGAACTTCAACAAAAGATCAATTCTGAAGAAATAATTCCTTTTTAATGATGTAAAGAAAAAAGAATCACCTTTTTCCTTTAATTTCCATCTTATACACCACTTGCCTAAGCATCCATTGAAATCTGCCTTTTTGAGGAGTCTACCTCAAATTCAAGTTGCTATAATTAGTTTAGATCACTTTAAAACTTAAAAAACACATTTAATATAAAACTAATCATGCCTTACAATTTTCTGAATCATGGTGTTAAAAAACAAATTTGAGGTACCTAGATAAAGCCTGGTGATGAAATTTTTCTGAAACTCATTGCCAATCTTTTGCTTTTGTTAGCATAACATTTTAAGGTAAATAGATTATTCATTTACATTATAAGTGTCAAATTCACCCATCTTAAAAATTAAAAATTTGGAGCAGGATATGGTGGCACACCCCTGTAATACCAGTACTTGGGAGGTTGAGACAAGAGGATCGCAGGTTTGAGGACAGTCTCAGCAAGTAGTGAGACTCATCAAACTAGTGAGACCCTGTCTCCAAATAAGAAATAAAATTGGTCTGAGGGTGTAGTTTGGAGGTAGAATGCTTTTGGGTTTCATCCCCAGTACCACACACACACACACACACACACACACACACACACACACACACATAAATAAATAAATAAATAGATGAATAAAAGTAGCAAGTTACAAAACAGTATAGTAGCATTCCTTTTTATTTGAAAAAGAAATCTGTGAAAGAAATGTTTATGAAAATATGAAGGTTTGTGAGTTATTTACTAAATTTTTTCTGACCTGGATTGATTTGTTTTCTTTATTTCTATATTTGAATTTTTTTTTTGCCAGGAAAAAAGATAGAATTAAAAGGAGTAGGTGGTAAACTTTAAGTGGAATTAATGTTAATAAGTGTTACATCAAAAAGTAGGTTTTCCAAGATTTGAGAAATAACCATTTTATTGGAATTATTTTTATGCTTGGATAAAATTACTCATATAGTGCAAAATGATGTAATAGCCTTTAGTATTCTACTATTCAAGTGAATTTAACAGTATCACGAGGAAGAGAAATAGTATAAGTGATTAAAAAGCTGAAAGCATGAAAAAACAAAGTAATTTTATTACCTAGAGCTACCTTAATTCCCTTAGCATGTTAATTAACTAATGTGATCATTGCAAAGACCAAAGAAAAGTTCAATCAAAATATCATGATATAATTTGCATTCCATTTTCTCCTGTGACCATAAGTTGTTGGATATTGCAACATATGTAACATAAACCACATGTCAGCTGTTTCCTGCCTACCTGTTGACAAGAGCCCCATTCATAACTCTTCTTTTTATCCTTGCAGTGAATAAGTAATGATTCAATATAGAAGGCAGGATATTTGGACCTGGCTATT
The DNA here is from genome assembly GCA_004027655.1 of Graphiurus murinus. Classification (NCBI taxonomy): domain Eukaryota; kingdom Metazoa; phylum Chordata; class Mammalia; order Rodentia; family Gliridae; genus Graphiurus; species Graphiurus murinus. The sequence goes on from PVLC010028180.1 coordinate 15,760, forward strand.
TAACGTGGCAGCACTCAGTAATGAAATCTGCCGTTCCTGGCAACCTGAGAGGGGAATGTAACAATTCCAGCATGGCTGTAACCTTATCTGCTTTGACTGACTGTTTATTTGGCACATCAGTGAACCTTTTATCCCAGTGAGTGACAGCTCCAGAAGGGTCACATTTACATCCATTCTATCATGTATTGTAATATTTAATGGCGGACAAGGCTGAGCGAGATGGGGAGTAATTTGAACTTGCTTTTCTACTGAGTTGAGGCTAAAAGACAGCTTGCGCCCCAGCATTGTGGTGTAACATACTGTGACTTAGCGTTTGTTTATGAAGGCTAATCTTACTGATTACAATTTAAAAAACCCAAGAAACTTCAATAAGTAGAGTATTTGTTCTAAATGAAAATCCTTCAGTACAAATTCTTTTAAAGTACTGTGCTGTTTACCTTTTGTCCCTATCAGTGACCATTTCACAGTATTTTTCTGAAATGAAGCATCATTCTATCTCATTTGGTGTGTTAATTGAGGTTTTGGAGGGAGTGGTTATTAAGAATCTTAGAGTTCTAACAGAGTATCAAACTTAAAAGCTTTTTTGAGAATTTGGAAAAAGGAGATAAAAATCAGGTAAATATTACTTTATTTATAATGTTCCATGTAGTGTATTTAAGGAGACATTTATACAACTATTTCAATTATGAAACTGAATTATGAGTGAATTGTTTAGGAAAAGGCATCTTGGGTAATAATTTTACTGATGGGTTTGCATTTCATGACAGGTAATTGGATTTCAGATATACTTGTTCCACACAAGAAACTTGCTTCCATTGTTAAATGTTAATATTTTGCATTCCTTTTCCACCTTTGCTAGAGAAGAATTTTCTCTACTTGTTTTTTTAGTGATACTTAAGATTCAACTCAATATTTTTCTTTTGTAATCTATATTTAAAATTGTTTTTTAAAACATTAATATATTACAGAATACTTGAACAAGCAATGCTGTGAGCAAAACTATCAACTCTATAATACCACAAATTCACATGAAACTAAGGCAAAAATTAAAATTCCCTTCCACTTTGTCGTGTAATTTTTTACAATTTATGAAATGAGAAGAGTTAAGATGTACTTAAAACATTTGGAATTGCAGAGTTAGAGTGGTATGTTAGAAAGAATGCAAAAATGGAAATATTTATAACTTAAAGGGCCAATTTGAAATGGCATTTGTAATTTTTAAACTGATGGCAAATTTAGATATTGTAATATCTTTAAACTTTTTTATTTGACAGTTGTGATTCATTACTTACAGGTGCTGGTTCCACGAGAAGTTTGACCACACTTTCTATGATAAGTAGTCCAGATATAAGTTATCTTTTCTTTGTTACAGCCTCCTGGCCCCTGTTCTAGGTGCTGTTGTTCTACTAAACAGGGAAACAATCAAGAGTCTTCAAATACCATTAAGAAGGATCATGGAGGGATATACAAGAGACCGAAAATATATTTTGGGACACGCACACACAAGCAGATTGCTCAGATTACGAGAGAGCTCCGGAGGACAGTGTATTCTGGGGTCCCAATGACTATTCTTTCCAGCAGGGATCACACCTGTGTCCATCCTGAAGTAGTTGGTAACTTCAACAGAAATGAAAAGTGCATGGAATTCCTGGATGGAAAAAATGTGAGTATAGTTAATTTGTTTTAGAGAAAAGACTGAAAAGATTCAAATTACTTAATGTATGTTTTAAGTACTTTTCTAGTGATAATCAAAACTTTTTATGAAAATCAAATTAGTTGCTAGTATTAATATTTTAAAAATAACTTTATCATAAGGAAATCTTCATTCAAGTTTAAAAGTATAGGTTTGATCCAAAGCTTGCAGATATTTAATTCCTTGAAATTCATTTCCATTGTAGTTAGATGTCATCTTTTTTCTTTTAAATCCCTCAACCAAAAATAGTCAAATGTAGATGATGTCCTATAAGGAAATAAAAAAGTTTAAATGATTTAGTGTACTTAGATCTAGTTAATATATTTTACATAATTTAAAACTTCAAAAGAAGATAATTAATTTAGAACTTAGACCAAATTTTGAAGTGTTTTTTAATTGAATGAGGAATATAATGAAAAAAAATATAATGATCAACCTTTGTCAATTCTAATTAGTTCCAATTTGTCTTTTAAATTTTTTATCAGATTCTTAACTATAAAAGATGTCAAGAATGGTTTTGAAATTTTCCAAGGAAATTAAAATAGTATTATTTGGGTAAGGTGGAAATAGAAAAGTCTTTCTAACTAAAGATACATGATTTTTAAATGTTTGGGGGGGGCAGTATTATTTTGAGAGTTTGTGTTCGAGTATAACTAATTTTCTCTAAAATTGAAGTTGGAAGTATAAAAAAATTATACTCAGAAATCATTAGTGAACCAGTATATGACATGACCAATGATATTTTAACATATTTTGAAAGTTGTTTCGTCTCTCACTAGTGTTTTATCAGAGTTGTTTCTACATAAAAGGCTATGAACTATGGCCCCTAGAGTTCATTTCATTGATAGTCCTACCATCTAGTGTAAATATACTACTTTGTATTTTGCCTTTCTTTCTTAATGCTTTTTTTAGTAGAATTTACTCAAGCTTTATTTAAGAATATCCAAAGATAATTTAATAGATATTCAAACATTATTAGATTATGAAGTATTAATTATAAGGGACTCCAATGGAAAAACTTGAATTACTTGCTTAGGGCCAGGAAGAAAATAAGAAATTATTGAATCAATTATTCCATCATTGTTGGAATTCTATAGTCATATTTATTTCCATGCAAGTTCTTTTTAACTAACCGAGGAACAGTGAAATCCTGTATGTGTGTGTGTATATTTATTTAAAACGTCTTTAAAGAGAGATGAAAATATTAAAACTAATGCTAAAAAAAAAAGCCTCTTCATAGTAAAACTCCACAAATTTTATGCTTAAGCAGACTTCTTCCGTAAGTGGCTAACTCATCTGAATTTTTCATGTTTGAATAATTTTTTTGGCTGTATAGTCTGTGCAAAGAAGATTTGCTGGTATCATTATTGCATTTTTTAACTTTTTTTTACTTGTTACTTTTGATTGATTTTTTTTTTTTTTGCGGTACTGGGGATTGAACTCAGGGGCATTCCACCAGTCCTATTTTTTATTCTTTATTTTGAAACAGGGTCTCACTAAGTTGCAGAGAACCTCACTAAGTAGCTGAGGCTGGCCGCGAACCCGAATCCTCCAGTCTCAGTCTCCCAAGTACTGGGATTACAAGCGTGCACCACGACGCTTTACTCTCATAAGTCTGAATCATAAAAAATAAATATCTGGGTATGGTTCAGGTTCGAGGCCAGCCTCAGCAACCCTGTTTAAAAAAAAAAAATGCTGAGGATTTAGCTTGGAGACAAAATGCTCCTGGGTTCAATCTCCAGTACCAAAAAATAAAAATAATTCAATAGATTTTAATGTTCATAATTTTTCATTAGCCTTTAGTTAATCTTAAAGTGAACAATTATTTTGCTTTAGAATATTAGCGATAAACAGTTGAAGACACCTGCTTGTGGTTTGCCTTGACCTAATTCTGCCTGAGAATACCTACCTCATGGGCACACATGAACATCCTTTGTCTTGTTCCCAAGCCCTCAGAGTAATTTGGTATTGTAATGAGGGCCAATTACAAAGCCACCATAGGTGTCTGTGTTTACTGTGGCTGAGTTACCAAAGGGAAGTGATAAATAGATCCCTGACAGTTTGAGTGGAGAGAGTGTATGTGTGATAACGCTTCAATTGACAGACTCCCCTCAGGGTTGTGTTACACTGCTAAAATGGATGAGCTTTTCTGGTTTTGCTATCTGCTCAAGCAGGCCTGTCATTCTAAGTGCCCTTAAAGTGTAAACTTTCTGATTTTTTGGCTTGATCTGAAGGCACATGTGTTTTTGTTCATTGTTTCTTTTACTAAAGAGCCTGCATAGTGAATAAGTACATACTTGTCTGTTAAAAGTTAATTTTTGTTTCAACTAAGAAAAATATTTTTAACTAGCGCCAGAAATGACAATTCTAAAACAATATTTTAGATATAGACTATTTTTTTATTGTTGTTAAAATGTGGCTTAACAGTTCACAATTGTGGGTTCTGAAGGTACTTTAGTGATCATTTTGTACAAAGATCAGCCTTTAGAATTGTATGGAAGATGTTTGGAATTAAGAAATCGTAGCTGGGTGCAACATGGCACAAGCCTGTAGTCCCAGTACTCCAGAGGCTGAAACAGGAGGATTGTGGATTCAAAGACAGCCTCCGCAAGTAGCAAGATTCTCAGCAACCTAGCAAGATCCTGCTTCAAAAAGCAAAAAACAAAAGAGGCTAGGAGTGTAGCTCAGAGGTAGAATGCCTCTGGGTTCAATGCCCAGTAACACACACACACACACAAAAAAAGAAAGAAAGAAAGAAAGAAAAGATAAGCAGCATATTATTAAAGTGAGTCTATTTCCGACTCAGTATGAAAGATAACCGGCATATGCTCCACCTGTCTCTGGTCCCAAATCACAGAATTTTTGAGCTAGAAGGAACCTTAGAGATGGTAAAGTCAGTGAATCAGAAGGAATTTTACAAGGCTTCGGTTCAACTACTCTTTTGATGCTTAGTCATATGAGAAAAATGGGCTCTGAAGTCTGTCCAGTCAGACAAGTTTTTAGCAAGAAAGGTGAAACCAGAACCCCAGATTTCTGACTCCTACCCTACTACTATTTTGATGACACTAGAAACAAAACCAAAAGATGGTAATAATTGCAAGGAGCTTAACATAGTATGAAGGGTAAAAAAAAGGAGTAGATGTTAGACAAAGTAAAGGAAAATAATGTAGAAAATGAACTAAATATAGTTAGGTGAGGCCTTTCCTCTTGGTTATTTTTTAATGCTTTGGAGAAGCATCAGAGAGCATGGCTGAATACAAAGCTTTAGGAGAACCAGTCTTCATCTGTCCATGTCTTATCTTTTGCTGACGTTCTTTATAGGTTACAAACCTTTTGTAGTTCTCTGTTTCTTGCAATTTCTAGGTACATTAGTGTATATAATGATGTATGTATGTTTTGAAAGCATAAGTTCTCCTTTTGGGTAGATCATAGATAAAAATATGGATATGTAGGTATGTGTATACAGTGGTGTGTGTGTGTGTGTGTGTGTGTGTGTACATACACCACATACATACAATTTTTCACTTATTAAGGATATATTGGGAAAGAGAACTATATGTGTGTGTGTGTGTGTGTGTGTGTGGTATTGGGGATTAAACCCAGGAAGGAGCATTCTACCTCTGAGCTACACATGTACCCCAGCCCTATTTTTTATTCTTTATTTTGAAACAGGGTCTCACTAAGTAGCTGAGTGTGACTGCGAACCTACAATCCTCCTATCTCAGCCTCCCAAGTACTGGAATTACAAGCATGCACCACCACACCCAGCTTTATTTTTATTTTGAAGCAAAGTCTTGCTAGGTTACTGAGAGTCTCACTAAGTTGCTGAGGCTGGCTGTGAACCTGCAATCCTCCTGTCTTAGCCTCCCAAGTACTGGTTTTAAAAGTGTGTGCCACCATGCTTGACTAAAAGAAAAATATTTTTACTTCAAAATCAC